>VXBX01004290.1:52882-73181 GCA_013400415.1 Scytalopus superciliaris | reverse complement strand
CATCGGAAGATGCCCGTTGGCTGGTTTAGCCAACCAGGTGAGGGATGGAGATGAGCTTTGGTTAGGCCACCTTTTCTAGGCCCCTCTCCATGTGGAGCAAGCAGTGCTCTCCTTGAAAAAGGCTGCTTGGTCATTCAGGATGCTGCTGAACGAGACTGTCATCTCCGAGTCAGTCTCGAGCGACCAATGTCCTGAACCGCCTGCATGCAGGGTTGGGACTGCGGCTTCCAGTGCACCTTCTCACCTGCCGTTTTCGCCCCTCGCCTGTCGCTGCAGGGCTTTGCAAATGTGGGTGTAGCCTTCAAGCCTGCACAGTGGGTTTTTTAGGTGAGGCTCAGCGTGTGTGGGACCGGCCCCACCCTTTACTCCTGAGGTTCATCTGCCAGGGCCAAGCAAGCTTGGACAGTGACAGTGAAGTCCGTGGAGAAGAGTTAATGCTGTACTACTAAAATATTGGGAGTATTTCACTTTATAACATGAAAAGCCTTTGTCTATAGTACTTTAATACTGGAAGTTTTTTTAGTTAAGTGCTGATTGTTATTATTGTTGCCTGATTGAATGTTTTACAACGTTATCTGATTTTTATTACTTTTTATAACTTTATATTTCTCCTTCACCTACTAAAGAGAAAAAGAAAAGTGTAACTTAAAATCAACAAGTTAAAATAATTGCTATAATTTGACTCAAATACTTTGGATTTTCAAAGCTCTTACATTTCCCAAGAGACATGGAAAGTCACTTGGAAAATATAACTGCAAGTGTCCTGGATATAAATATATATTGCTAAGTGTTGCAATGTATTGTCATAATCAAACTAAAATTGTTCATGTTCTCCTTAGCAAAACTTAATTCTGAAAACAAAGATCATTTAAAGTCAATTGGATCTAGACCTAGATATGGATTTAAATTTTATATGGGGGATTTCAAGATTAATCTTGTTAATGTATCCATAGATGATCATGCTTGGCTTTGAGACTTGAAGGTTTGACATATGTGCAACATCATGGTGGGTTGACCTTGGCTGGCTGTCAGACCCCCACCCACATGGTCTCTCACTCCCTCTCCTCAACAGGATTGGAGGGGGAGTAGGTGAAAAAAAGATGAAAAAGCTCATGGGTAGAGATAAAGACAGAGAGATCACTTAGCAGTTACTATCACAGGCAGAACAGACTCAACTTGGGGATAATGATTTTAATTTATTGCCAAGTAAAAAACAGATATAGACAATGAGGAAAAAAGATAAGCTAAAACAACATCTCTCTCATACCTTTTTCTTTTCCCTGTAAGGCTCAACTTCACTCCATTGCCAGCTCCTTTACCTCTCCTTTCCCACCAAGTGCAGGGAGACAGGGAAAGGGTGTTCTAGTCAGACCATAATAACTGCTCTACAGCTCCTTCCCCCTCACACTTTTTCCCTGCCTGTGAATGGACCCTTCCACAGGTTGCAGGGAAATACCTCCTGCACAACGGTCTCTCCATGGGTTACAGAATGATCTCTGTTCCAGGAACAGGACCATCTTCTCCATTTACTTATTCTACCACCTTGGTGTTCCCAATGTTGTTTCCCACAGTCTTTTTCCCTACTACTCTCTGTTTTCAGGTGGTTTTGTCCTTTCCTAAATATTTTCCCCAGTGCCACCCCCTCATTTGCTGGGGCTTTGGCTGTTTCCTGTGAGGGGTCGGAGTCAGTTGGGAACAGCTGTGCCTGGCTCAGGGCAGCCCCGGCCTCTCCATACAGAGCCCCTCTGCAGTTGCCACTGCTGGTGTCTGGGCACCAGCTACCCATGTAAATGTCCCATTCTTTTAAATAAAGAAGTGTAAGCATTCATGAGGTTTTATTTCTTAAAAATATCCAGGTGCACTTGAAAGTTATTTTGCATTGTTCTGAAATAATTAAAGATCTGTATTCATATTGTTTTCATCTGTTGACTCTTTCTTTCTCCTCCTTTCTTAGAAGTTCATAAATCGCCTCAGAAAAAAAAAAGAGAGATATTATTTTTTTCCCTAATTCAGGTAGGAGGTTGCAACTGATCAGAGGATCCAGAAATGAAGGGTCTATAGCACAAAATGGTGTAGTGTCTAAAAGCCTGAAATATGGTTCAGTCTACGACTGACATTTTAAAATAACTGTGTAAATACGAGCATATCAGCCATGATATTTCTAGGACTTTCCACCCTGAGAACTCCTGGATGAGTTTGAAATCCATAGGCACAGCCAGTGTCAACACAGCTGAAAAGTTTATTGTAAAGGTTATAATTATGAAGAGAGATTTATGAGGCATCTTCTCTGGTTGAAGCCTTGAAGAACTGAAAGGAGTTATTTCATGTAGGTACATGGCTGAAAAGTACAATCACATGACTTGTTTCTATCTTTGATCAGTAATTAAAGGGTTTTGTTTCTTTTCATTCAGGACTAGTTGCCTTCTCAATGGCCTGCAGTCATTCAGGTTAATCAATGATTTAATCATGTTATCCTTCCATCAGTTTAGTCTCGAATCCTTTTGTGGGATCTTTTGCAGTTTAATAGAGCTTATTTTCAGGGTAGAAAGATCTGAAGAGATCAAGATTAAGATCTAACAAGACCGCACATAACCATCCACTATTGATTTGCAGTCTTGAATGTAAAATCTCTGACTTTCATTTGAGATCTTTCTATCTGTTTTCATGGAGGCCTTCCCTTGAAAGTGTATCTGAGGATCTTGTCAGGGAGATCATTTTTCCCTGGCTTTATTTCTCATTTCCCATGACAATCTTCAGTGTAGTGACAGCAGGATAAAATATCTAATGACATTCAGAAATTGCAAATAAGGTCTTCAGTTTTACTATTTGTTCTGAAAGCTCAAAATTTTCATCTGTAGCTGCTTCATTAAAGGGCCTTGATAATCTCCTGTCCAAATGGAACAAGATGTAGGACTTTCAATTCACACTTATTTTTTACCATTCTTCCTATAAACATGCTTCCTTAACAATAGATGACACAAGGAATGAGAAGTTATTACACCAATGCAACTCTTTTAAATAGAATGAAATCATTCTGAAATCATTTATGTTAGGCTAAACATTTTAACCATAAGAGGTATTATCGGGTAAATGACTGCACAACTATTCCTTACCTTAGGATCAGATCTTGCATTTCCTAGTACTGAAGAAAGCAACATTGGATTTGACAATAATTTTGATAATTTTCTATATCCTTTTAGTCTTTCTTGTGTCTTACTAGTGAGACAGGATTAAAAGAATTATACTTAATAAGCAAGATGTAGTTGTGCCAGAGATTTAAATAGTGATAATGATAATATGTTTTTCCTGTTTGCTTTCTGATAATCCCTATTATTCTTTCTTTTTGGTTTGTTTGGGATATTTTTAAATTGCAAATTAAGTTTAAGGTGCTGGTTTCATAGAACTATTTTTTATAATCTCATTCTTGAAAGGGAATAATCAGAGTAGAGAGCATCACTCCATACATATGCCAAAGTTTGGTTTACTCCTTCTGCATTACTTTACATTTATTACCATTCAGTTTTAGCTGTCAAATTATTGCCCAGTCACTCGGTCATATATGAAATGCCTGAGAAACTCCACATATGAGTTTTAGTTTTATCACCCTGAATAATATATAAATAAACTTTGTTACCTCACCAGTTGTTCCTAGTCCACCTCAATATAATCTTAACTAGAATCAGGTATAGATCCCACTGGGACCTAACTGGAACTTCTATTAAAGAAAACTGTCATTGATTCCTACCTTTTGCTTTATCCTTCTACCAGGCATTCATTCAATTAGTTGAAAAGACTTAACAATCTTTCAAGATTTCAGAGATTTCTGATGCTTATTGAATTATTTACTTCTTCCAAGAACTCTCACATGCCTGCAACAAGTGAGTCTCCATTACAGAATCCAAGTTATTTCTCCGTCATCATTTCACTATGGAAGTTTAATTTCATAGGTTTCTTGTTCCCTAGGCATTACTTTACAATTTGGCATCACATCTTTTACCTTTCAATCCCCACTTAGTAATGCTGTTTATGTTTTTAAGTGTTAACGTGCTCTGAAGGATTTAGTGCTTTGATGGTTTCTCCTTCAAGTTTTTGGGGGACTCTTTATTGGTTCTATTCTTCATTTTTATTTAAACAAACAAACAAAAGTATTTATGTTATTCTTTTTGTTGTTTTTTTCTGGCTAGTCACGTCTAGACAATTATTCTAGTCTGGGAATCCTCCCCTATACCAAGCAATTAATTTATATTTTCTAGTACAAACCTGTATTTTCATTTAATTTAGTTTCAATTTACTAGATAGCTTGGTGTGCAATATATTTCAGTTATGTACAGATCACAGACTGCTTATATGTTAAACTGAAGCTTCAACAGATGAAATAGATTGCCTAGATGAATGCAAACATTTAGTACAGTCAGGAAAAAGTTATAAATACTTATGACAGGAAGTTTCCCTCAAACTTGAAATCTGAAGTGATTACTCCAGAACATACTGATTAAGGAAAATAGATACCAAGGAGTCTAACTGATATATGAACTTTAGTTTTTGGGGGAAAAAACCCGAACAAACAAACAAAAAAACCTGAGCCTTTCAGTATTGTTCTTAAAGGATGATAGTTTTCTCTTTAAGGACTTCAAGAAATTACACTGACGTTTGAGACACCTCTTAACAAAATATTTCCCACAGGTATTTTACAGAGCTGTCGGTTCTTCAGGCTGTGGTGTCTGTATTTGAGCTTTATTCTGACTCCCTTAGGCCAAAAGCTCATGAATCATTATGTTACCTGCCTGCTGAGAAAGGCAAGAGGGACTAACTCAGTAGTTGAGGGCTGATTCATCCTCTCCTTATTCTCTTTCTATAAATAGACCCAACAGTATTGTTTACTCTAATTTCTTCTCAAGTTCTCCCCTGTAATCCTACAGATTTACTTTGGGTAGAGGAGGAAATTGAAGGGGACAAGAGGTTGACTTGTTGTGGAGGTTTATTAAAGAAAAAAACAGAGGGGGGTTGTGCATGGTAGTTTGAGCAGGAGAGGAGAAATGCAAAGGATAATGAACAACAGGAAATTTGAACCATGTGAATAGAGGCAGAGATAGCTGGTGTCTGCAGGTGGTTTCTATACAAAGTTTGAGTGCTCCAGACAGCAAAAGAGGGCCAGGGAAAAAAAAATGGGGGAGGGAGGAAGGAGTAGGAAAGAGGGATCGCTTAAAAATAATTCAGAAATATCTCTTTATGGTTTCAGTGAATGTCTTCCAAAACATGCAGACCAAAACAAGCCTAACCTTTGCAGCATCCATTGTAGTGTCTTCTTCATTTCATTTGTTTCATAAACTTTTAAAACTGTGTTTTATTTTCTGTTCCTCAATTCAGACACATGGAGGGAGTTACTGCTAAAGACACTGTGAAAGCCTTAACTGGCCATTAGAAAACAAATACGGACAGTTTGAAACAACACCTACTGGTTTTCATAGTCTTTTCATTATTTTCTGCAGTGCATAGCTTGATTTCCTGTCATCTTCCTTACCATACACAAAAGTCCCTGCTTTTCTCTTGAAATAATTTTTAAATAAATCTTCCATGTTTCATACAAATTACTATTCAAAGCCACAATTTGTTTCTTCCTGTCCAGTTTAGACAAAGATTTCATCATTAACAGATGAATACAGATGTGTAATAATCCTATTTCAATTCAGAGCAAGCAGGCAAAATTCACTGACTTTGTTAGTTGCCAGTTTTGAAGGTGTCACTCTGGAGTGGAACTGAAGTCTTTAACACTGGTCTCACATATGCTTTACCCTTCATCTTGGTGTCAGGTCAGATTACTTTAGATTTTCATACAAATGACACAGTTGAGTAAGCTGAGAGTACACCAATAGTCCAATTCTTGTATATAGTTTAAAACCAGTTAGGTGGATTTAAATATGTTTGAAAAAGATTTTTCTTTATCTTTAAACACACTGATAATCTCATAGATTTGAGCAGAACTGGTCCCATATATAATATTAGAAAGCCTAATACTGTTTTTCTTCCTTTCTAAGTTTTGCTTGAATGATGCTGAAGAACACTTGAAAACAATTGATGAATGAAAATTTGTGCATCTTTTTCCCCACCTAATGAAGAACAACCTTGGTAGACAACTGTTAGCACTGAAAAAATAAATAGTACTCTAGATTTTTCATGCTGTCCATTATATCTTGGTTTTGTGTATTTTTAAAATTATATACATAAATGTAATAATCAAGTGCTAATTTCAATCACTAGGTTTTTAAGTCCCATGAAGACAGCCACTAACAAATATATTTGCAGCAAAAGCATCCCACGTTCTTTTCTGTTTCTAAGGAAAATACAACCTATGCATGCATTGCTTCTCTTTATTTTGCTTCTAAAAGAATTTATTCCATAACCATAGATGTTTTGTTCCACAGGAATTACTTTAAAAAAAAAAAAAAATTGATGGTTTTGTGTGCACTGTAGTCCATACTGGAATTTTTCACACCTATTAGCTGAACTTGGGACCTAAAAATTCAGAGAAAGCCACTATTAAAGAAAATATTTTCTGCTTTAAAAAGAAATATGTACCATGTACTATTACAGTGATCTTTTCTGTTTTTAGTGCCTCTTGAATATTTATAGTAAATGACATCATTAAAACCATCTAAGAATATTAATGATGAAAGTTCTTTGAAACAGTGACACTCTTGTCCCGTTTTCATCAGTCTCCTGGCAAATGCTGTTGACATAAAAGTCTAAGTTATTTCCTATGCTCATTTTTCTGGAATATTCAGTTTTCCAAAAAGCAAGGTCATATTCTAACCTTCTATTTTTAACATTAAGAATAAAGGTAATCTTGAAGTCACTAACTGTAATCATATTTTACATTTTAGCAACTGTAACTGAAATGCTTAGGAGTTGGTTTTGGTTTAACATATGTTGGGGGTAAAGCAGAACAACAAGTACTTGGAATTTTCTATTTAAATTATCCTAAGCATGATGTGTGACAGACAACGGTGCAGAAAATTTCCATGGATGCAGATAGGATGTACTTAAGAAAAAGTATACACAAGCCTTCTACGGCTCAGAAGATTGTCACTGCAGGCTATGCTCAAGGTGACTTCCCAACAGGAAAAAGATCTATTGCCTTGTAAAGATATTTAAGTGATGAGCTTTCCACCTTTGCTTCTTTGCAAAGTTGTTGGTTTTAGAATCCCTCACTTTGATGCTAGTCAATTCTAGATCCACTGAGTTTAATAGAAATAGTTGCCACCTCAAGGCTGACAGTGAGCTAAGTGGCAGAAACATGTTTTGTTTGCATTTTGTTGCATTTCCTACAGGATGAAGGTGTCTCAGCTATGGGTGATACATAGGAAGAATCTTTAGTCTTAGTCTCAATGCTGAGGAAGGGCTACAGCACTGGGAGAGCTGTGGACCATCCCAAGAAAGCTGGTCTCAAATTAAGAGTGTGCCAAGGATAGAGGAGAGAAAATAAAGAGAGTATTTGGAGGATGGGTGGTATCAATCAATTACTCTTGACGGATATTGGGCACTTATATGAGATGTTATAGTCCCTTCATAGTCAATGTATCAAAGTGTTTATTCAGCACCTATATGGTGTGTGGAGTGCCTGCCATATTTCCTAATGGTCTCTTCTTCTTTCCTGTAGAAGTGAAAGACACCGTTATGTAAATAACCATTCTGTGGGAGACAATCATATGAGAGTCAAATTGCAGGTTATAGAGTAGGTTGGAAAAGAGCTCCAAGACCATCAAGTCCAACCTTTGACTGAATACTATCATGTCAATTAAACCATAACACTTTTTTTCGGTATGTTTCCTGTTTGATGGAAAGCTTTTTTTTAGCCAGCAGAGACTGAATGATGGAAAGACCTATTGTGAACAGCAGGAGTGAGAAATAGGAGTCTGATTCTACAATCTGTTTTTTTTTCTGAGCAATGCCTGCTTACTTTGGCCACACATACCGTTCTGATCTTTTGATACTACTCATCCAACCCTCAAAAATAATGAAAAAATTCCCTAAAGTCTCTGTCTCTATATCTTCTGTTTTTGGTAGAAGGCAACAGACATTACATAATGGTGGCTGAAGGAGGTATGCTTTTCTCTAGATTTTTAAAGAGAATTCACAACTGTACCCAAAGATGTGAAAAACTGGGTACATGTTGAATCCTGCTGCTTCTTTTGGCATTCAGCAAGCATCTAGGTTCATTTTGTTTACTGTCACACTGTACAGATGCTATGGCACTTCTGAGTCCTTGCATCTCAATTAGTCTGTCCTGCTTTCAGACACTGAAGAACCAACAATGTAAAAACACTCAATAAATTCATTATAATGCTAGATTTCTAAACATTAAAAAAATTAAGTAGGAGGATACACTTTGGAGGACATTAAATCCAGCCTCCTGTTCAAGGTAGGGCTACCTCACAGTTAAGCTGGATTGTTCATGTAGTTTTCCAACTAAGTATTGAAAATCTCCAAGAATACATATTCTGAAACTTCTGTTGGTATGCAGCGCTTAAGCACTCTTATACAATTATTTGTTTTCTTACATCAAACTGGAATTTCTACTGTTGCAACTTGTATTTCTTACCCCTTGTTTTAACTTCTTAGGAGTTCAAAGTCGTCTATAGATGTTGCTTGAGCACATTGTGATGGAATAGGCTCTGCTATACAACTAAAGTGAGGCGCAGAGAGTTAAATGACATTTTCAAGACCAATCATCAACAAAAAGTCAGAACCCAAGGTCCCATTATGTAATTATCCAGTAGACAAATTGACATTTCTCAATCTGTTATAAAAGAAGGAAATGAAAACAATAAAGAAATCACAACACAAGTGACTTTTATTTTTCTTGAGACATCTGTGATTACTTATGGTAAGAGTTGCTCACAGTGTAGTTGTCAAACCAAAAAAATGTTTGAAATTTCAGCTTTTTTTTAGTCTATAATAATTTCCAAACAATTTCCATAAACTAAGATTATATTTGGTATTTGTAAGTATTTGCTAAGGCTTTTAGACTTTTCAGATTTAGCTCTTTGGCCAGACTGCAATTTGTTTCTGAACTGTTCACCTCAGCTTTTTACTTCTGTGAATGTCTCATTGTTTTCCCTGTCTGATGGCTGTCAAACTTTGCACACAGTAAATTAAGGCTGGCAAACAGACTACAGTGTATAGGAAGGCAATGACATCCATTGCAAATTCCTCAAAGGGAATGTTAAGCTGTTATCTGAACATCTACTAATTGTACTATGTAGAATTATTCCATAAATACACTAAACAGAAATCAGTCTGGTTTTCATGGTCTGTATCACTATTGTCACCAGCAGAATACTCACTTGAGGTGCTGGCTGATCTCAGGCTTTCTCTGAATGCAGCTGAGCCCCAGTTCCAACTTGGGTGAGAAAAGGGCTCAAAACCTTCTGCAGGAAAATGAGGCAAATGTTGCTCAAAAATATCCAGGAAACTTTTACCAAATCTGGAAACTTAATTCTACTGACCCCAGTCTAGACCTTTGCAAGTTATTTCAGCTGCAATTTGTGTTCTTCCTGACTTTTAGTAGCTTTCTTCACAACAGGAGATCATTCTATTTACAAATATAAACAAAATCAACACATTTATTGTAGACTGTACCTAGCTTGCTGAATTTGTCAAACAGTATGTTAGACTCCATAGTACAAGCCTGCAGTTTCCAGTCATTTACCTTTCAGAAGTAGTATTGGTTTTGTTGTTGTAGAGTTGTGGTTTGTTTGTTTGTTTGCCTTTTTTTACTAGGGAATGGGAAGGAAGCATTATAGCTTGCTAGCACTTGCTGGGATAGAAGGACAGAGATCAGTGATGAAACTGTGCTGCCAGACAGAGTACTTACAGACAAACAAAGGTGCTTTTCAGTCTGTTGGGTTGGAATCCAGTGTCACGTCTCAGAAGTCCCTCAGGGTGGGGCAGACATACTGCTGTAGAATCATGCTCAGGCTGAACACCATATACCAGAGAGGTATTCACACAAAATGAGTGAAGAATAGGAAAAAAAACAATGGTCACAAGATTTTTTATAGCCAGGGCACCTTCAGGTCCTGCTTCTGTCACATCTATTGCAAGACAGGGCATAGTAGTTGAACTTTTACTATATCCGGATTAATTCAAATTCTGTGATGAATTTCAGCTAACATCTAATTCAGAATTATTTTTCTTTTGCTCCTTCAAAGTCATCAACAAAAACAATAAACTAAATTGCAATTGGTTTAATTCTTTTCATATTGGAGAGTTAAGTCCAAAATCAAACCAGAAGCCCAAGTGAATTCGAGTTTTATCTGCATAAAAATACTAAATTATGAGTTGTAAAAGATAAACATTTAATTTCATATTCATATAAATAATGTTAACTGGTAATGTAGTTTTGTGGTGGGAATACTATTTTTCTGGCTGCTCACAATTCTTTGATATTCTGCAAAGTCATACGTCTCAGAGAAGAGATACTTGTTGTCTAGGTCACAAACTTTTCCAGGCAGTATCAGAATCTTGATCCTTCAGTTGTACAAAGGCTACAAAAGCAAGACTGAGCTAAAGGATATTCTAAATGAACAATATCAGTTATAGGTCACTTAACAGCTTCTGTTGTGGAGATGAAAGAGGTCTGTGTCACATAGGCATGCATACACAAGCACAAGTGTCATGTCACCCATGACCGCTTTATATGCTAAGCCTGGAATGAAGAACAAATATATCCATATTACAGTCTTTTTTCTTGGGAAAATCACAAAGGGATCAGAGATACCATTAAGTGAGAAACTATTACCACTGCTAGGTAGATTTGACTTTACACTCGGTATTTCTTTAATATCAGCCCAGTTCTATCACTACGATTAATAATTCTTCTCTCTTGATGGCTTTTACACCTCTCAAACATTTGTAAATTTATTTCCCTTCTCAGCAGTCTGTAAGCCAACCTATACATACTTAGGCATTATAATCATTCCCGTATGGAAACATGAGAAACGAGACACATCAAGCTGCCCTAGCTAAGGCTGCTAACAGAGTACTGATGTATGGTGACCCACATAGGAAAGGTCATCTTATGCATAACACCTGCACATTTCTTCTTATCTTCCAAAATTGAAATGCCTATGATTTTTCTCCTCTTCTCCACCCTGTCTTCAGTTATATGTTTCTCTGTTACTAAAGGTAAATACATTATATTTCTTGGTATTTTGAGACAGATTTGTTTTGTTTTTAATAAATATTTCCACCCCCAAACACCAATGTTACTCAGGGTATGCTGTGCTGTGTCTCCTGTTCTTTCACTGATGAGGAGGTGCCTTCAACAGAGATGAAGCTTTGGAGGGGATACCATGCAAGAGCAATTATCCTGAAGATTATAATCACTATCTGGTGAAAAAAGGGGAGAAAATTAACAAATTACTAGGAAGGGAAAGGCAAAGCATCTCAGCAGCTTGTCTCTAGCCACCTGGCTATCACAGCAGGAAGAAAGCTTAGAAAGAATAAGTGAAGCATAAAAAATCAAGCAGGGCAAATTAGGAAGGGAGGGAGCTGGATGGCATAGGTAAAAACCTGAGCATCTGGCTGTTAGTCAAAGGTTAGGCATGTCGACACCTGTTGAGGAACAGCTCGCGATAAAGAAAACCTATCACTTTACAGTTTAAGGAAATACAGTAAGCACCATCAGGCTTTGTATCATGATGTCTGGAACCCTGGTTTTGATGAACTTTCATGTCACCTGTGAGGAAGCATGCTGTTATCAATTTGTAACTGTGCTGCTATCTGTACCTCTTGCTTGGGGCTGTTTTGTAGTCGAGTAACAAGCTCTGGGGTCATCACCTTGTTCCTGTATGTATATGATGTTTCATGGTATGCCACAGTTGAATAAGGCCTAGGGAACTAAAGGATGTATATCTAATAGAAATCAGAAATATTTTCTTATAATCTGCTTACAATAAATGCCTGCTCCAAACAAAATCTTTACTTATGATTTCTCTATGGCAAAGTCACCATCCACAGGTAACTGATTCCCGCATCTGGATTTCAGTTGTAGCTGAGCATGGAAAGCAACCTAAGCCTTCTCATATTATTTTGAAGTCTGTATTCCATGGTAACTTACATTTCTTTATAGTTTGGTTGCTGGGGAGATGGTAATTTTTACGGGCGGTTTTTTTTTGTTGTTGTTGTTTTAAATCTTTTGCATACACATTCAAGTATCTATCCAGGATATTTTCCCTGGTGTTCAAGTTCTCTCATTTGATCATCATCCAAGCAATTAAAACAGCTAGTGACTTTTACAGTATCCACAGCTTCCCCTGATTTTTTTTTTCTCTTGACTTGATGGAAATCAGTTAGCATTTTCTTTCAGTAGAGTTATATGAGCTTAAAAAGCATGCATTGTCTAATGCACGCTTTGTCTAAGTTAAGTTCATTGGTGCACTGATACCTTCATAGGAGAAAAATATAGTTTTCTTGTCAGGATCTATTGCATGTTCATTTAGATATGTTTTTCACAGTTTAAATTGCTGTTTCAGTCACCTGGAAGTGGTGATGAATATATATGGACTGCCTAACATTGAGCTGGGCTTGTTTTTGGAAAAAATTCCACCCAAAAATATTTGCCCATCTTTACTTAGAATATTTTATGTCATGGTGCCTTTAAATATACATCTGTGTCAGGTATAATGTTATTAAATGCATATTCCCCATCCCAAAGAAAATCAGCACAGGAGCTGATGGGTAGCAGAGAAACATCCTGAGAAGAAAAAAAAAAGTAAAAAGTGGAGTAGAGAAAGAAGGTGAGCAAATGGAAAAAAAAAATAAAAAATTCTGAGGGTTTAGACACACAAACTTTTGTGTGTCAGCAGGTTTGTGGTAACTGTCCGTGTGTGTGACTCAAGCACCAGCAAATGCAAATACAGTTTCAGAAAAAAAGAAGACTAAACCGACTTGAATTAACTGGGAGCATGAGATCATAAGCATGGCTGGTCAGCAAAACTAAGCTGATGTATAGTCATTTTTTCCCCTCCCTTACTTACTTATTAGAGTTTTGTCTTGTCCACAAAAGTAACTGACACTGAGATGACTCAAGAATTTGCCTTCTGCTGCTGTATGGACAGTTCATATGCAGCTGAGCACCTCTAGAAATCATGCAGTTTATGAGCTATCATGTTCTTAGTAAGATAAGCACTGGTTTTCTTCAGGTTGTTCCTGCTTATTATTTAGAGCTTAGTGTGGGTGCTGTGTGAGGAGATGGCTAAGCTTATCTAATATCTTTTTCCTGGTAAAAGGGTTGTTTTGATTGTTTCCAGCAATGTACTCCTGCCACTCCACTCTGCTCTGGCACTGCCTGACCCTTTGACAAGCCAATTCAGGTCACTGGTCTGGCAGAAAACAAATCAAGCAGAAAGAATGGAATATTTTTCTGTTGGCTTAATGAACAAAATTGAATCAGCAAAGAATATGGTGAGTAGAAGTAGAGCCAGTGCAGCTGGAGAAAAGAGCAGGATCATGTCACCAGGAGAAGGGCAGAAGAGAGAAGGCAACTCTTTTTAATTGATAAATCAGATCAGTCTGTCTTGCTGAATTGTATGGTGAGCTGTCAAGAGGCATGACAAAAGAAAGGGGAAAAACTCCCTCTTTTTGCTGTTAGTTGTGGATACTAAAAGGGGAAAACTTGAAAACTGAGACTTAGCAGATACTCATCTCCCAGGAACAATGCACAGGCCATGTTTGATTTAACAGAACTGCAGCAAAAAAACCCCAGTCCAAGTCCCCACCAGACTATATTGCCTGGTAGTCAATGAAGTAATTTTCTGCTACTAACAAACATAAACCATATGGCATAACAGGTGATTGCTTTACTAAAAGTAATAGAAACCCTATAAATGCATTTTAGCAAGTATTTATTTCTGCCTTGTTTAACTACCACAGTGGTCTGTTTCTTGGAGAGGCAACCACAAGGCTGAACAAATTATTTTTCTCTTCCTGGCTTAATCTTCCTACATTTCTTAAGTTTATTGCAATTTCCTGAGTAGCAAGGTCTGATTCATTCTGAGCTATTTTTCCACTAACTTCCTGCTAGGAACATAGTGCAGTATTCTCCTGTGCTGGTCACACCAATCAGTTGTGCCTCCTGCCATTCTTTACTTCTAGCTGCATAAGCAAATCCCTGCAGCTCTAGTTTTGTTAGTTCAGCCCTTGGAAATGTACAGACAGCACTGAAACTAGGCACCTCATCAAATGATGCTCATAAGTAGTTTCTTCTCCTGCCTCTCCAATTACAGAATTCCCATAGAGAAATGTTTCTCAGATTTTTCAAGAGACCTTGGCACAAATTCCTGATCCCTTTATTCCACTGTTTTATAGGTGCTAACTTTTGCACCTTATTCTTCATCTTAAATTACACTTACCCTTTACCTCAGTCATGTTAAGGCAGTTGGTTGATCATGTCTATGCATTATTGTAACTACAAAGTTTGCAATGGCTCCTTAACAGATATGCCTCTCACACAATAGCTCATCATATATAAAGCAAGTTTGCTTCAGTCTGGGGACCGATACCTTCTATTTGTCTTTCCTTCTCTCAACCTGATGTCAACAGAGCATTCACTCCTCTTTCAGCTTCCCTCCCCTCTGCTCTTCTTGGAGGGGTTGCTTTCACTTGGAGGGCTTTAGCTAGTCAGACTTACACTTTCCCTGTGAAAACACCTTAACAACAGAAATCTTACACTACCTTGGAATTCTCCTTCTACAAATGAGATATTTTAATAACTGGATTGTTCTTTCCAGTTTTGTTTGTTTTAATAACTGGATTGCTATATTCTCTGGTGTACACCATGACAAAAAAAAACCCAAAACAAACAAACAAACAACAAAAAAAAAAAAACAAAAACCCCAAAACAGTGCAGACATAAGAGAGACATAATTACACATTTGTAGCAAAGAGCACCTGCCAATGAGCCAATTTTGAGTAGGGCTAGTGGGCTTCAACTTCTTTTTTTCCATGTAAGATTAAAATCAGCCTGAAAAGGGTATTTCAGTGCCCTGACCAGAAAAAGCTGGAGTTTCAAGTTACAGCAAATGCAAAATAAAAATCACCCAGCCTTTTGAATCTGACAGCTACTCCCCAAACTGGAGAAACTTGGATTGAAGTAATCTACAGCTTTGTAAACACATACAATCTTGGATGACAGAATTTGCCTGTATTTTATGTATGTCTCTCCTTTCCAACTTTTCATTAGGAGATGTCTTTTTTTTTTACTTACCTGAATACACATTACTTCTGTTAAGGTAAGAGAAAATGTGTGGTACTTTTGGTCATATTAACTGATATTCACATGTGTTTAAACAATGTTCATATGGGAAAGAAAATCACACCTATGTAAACTCATTTGAACTAATGAGTTTGTAGACCTAGAAAACTCCTCCTTTGGAGCTCAGCATTTAACTGGCTATATATATCCAAGATTCAGAAGTAACAAGATTAAAGAGAAATATGCTTTGAAACTGTGCAAAACATTAACTAAAGCCAAAACAAGTAGCACTAACTCCAGAAGAACTTCCTGCTATGGTGTCTTATGATGGTATCTTAGAAATTAGTATCTCAGACTCCTTAAATAGAAATTTACCTGAATTAGGAAATATCCAATTGCTATTTCCCTTCTTAGACTTCCAAGTACAAGTGGTTAATTTCCAATAATTTATAATTTTTGAGTGTTGTTTAATTCAGAACTTCACAGGTTCCGTCAAAAGTGTTCTGAGCTAGCTCCTAAGGTGCTATAAATTTGCTTAATTTCACTAAGGAAAAAAAATGTATATATGACCAATACTGATTGATTACATTCTCTTTTAACACACAGGTGATTATTGCCATATGTGTTTGATTAAGGGAATAAATTTGCTCCTAACTGATTTCACATTTCACCTGAACACCCCTATCTAATGCAATAACCAATATAACCCAATCCAGAACTAGATCTAACAGTGCTTGCTGGACTGATGGCTCAAATCTCATCAGCTCTAATGAACTTGGAAATAGGCCCATGAAAATTAATAGCTGATTTCTTAAATCATTACCATTTTACTAAACAGGTAGTTTTTACCCATTGTGCATTTATCTCATGGAATTTGCATCAGATATATCAGATTGTTATAATTCTGAAGCACATAAGGATTCACTTAGAAAAAAGGTCTACCTTTTTCACCACTGTTTTCATTCTTTTGCTTAATATAGTCAGAGTCAAGGCTGATGAAAATGTCTCCCATCTTTTTTTCTGTCACTACTTAGTATATATTTCTCAGTCCTCTTCGTTATTCCTCGCAATAGTGCTGGAAGCATCCATCTCTTTTGTCTGTTCCACCTCTTTTTACTACTACTACTGTGAATCTGAATTGGAAGGCTAACTCCTACTCTTGGCAAATGTTGACCCCAGGGCTAAGCATTTGAATTTGCAGCACTGAGTGTTAGAATGAGTGTGAGACCAACCTTCACACTTCAGAAACTTGCCAGTTGGCAGGTTATACTGCCTGTCTGTTTCTCATTCTGTTGTGCCCTCTGCAGTCTGCCACCCTACATCCCACAGTCTTTTTTGTCAACAATTTGTCAACCTAATGGTTTGTACCTGAGAAATTGTCTTATGACCCATCAACAAGTATTGAAATCCATAGAACTGTTGTTCCAGTGAAATAAAAGTTTTCAGTATGTTTGGCCAATGAAACATAATTGGAAATATTTGCTGTAGGTTAGTGATACTTATGAAAAAAGGAGTATGTAGGCATGGATTTTCTCCATGTAGTTCTGTGCTTTTGGTATAAGTAATTTTATAAAGCTTATGAAAACAAACTGAGTATAAGTGATTTAGTATCAAACCAGAAGAATTTACTAGATTGTTCCAGGTTCTTCCAGCTCTATATCTTAATGATTTTAAACAATAACCCCAGAAAATTAAGTCTTATAGGATATTGAACCTCCATTTCTTGTTGCCATCTTCTCTACAATATACTTCTAGAATCACAAACAGAAAAGATGCTGTAGAGGCCTCTAAGTGTTGCTGTGAAATGAGCAACTGGATAAGTTTGTTGGTGTATTTTTTTTAGAGAAAATCTAAGACCATATATGTATTAAGCTGTGTTGGAGCTTGGAGAGTGAATCAGTTCACCTTGAATCAGAAGGTGAATCTGAAGATACCTTTTAACTGTTCAGTTGATTCACTCTTAGGGTTCTTTTGACTGTACCTTCAACAGCACTGATGGAGTCTTTTGTAGTGGGGGTGACTAAACTGGAGCAGGCTGTCAAGAGAGATTGTAATCTCCATCCTTGGAGATATTCAAAACCTGATGGGACATGGTCCTAGTCAGCCTCTAGCAGCTTTTGATCTGAGTAGTGGGGACTGGACTAGATGATCTCTACAGTTGCTTTCCAACCTAAATAGTACTGTGATTCTGTGAATATAATCTATTTTGTAATTTCCCGGGATCCCACCAATAAATGCTGAGTTGAAACTTTTAGTACAATTGGTTTGACATGCAAAAAGAAAATCTGGGGAAGACTTTTTACGGATTTTTCCCAGGATGAAGACTGTGGTGCCACTGGAAATCCAGACCATCATCTGGAAGCAGTTCAGCTCAGCATTTCTGTCTGCTTGGCTGAGAAGAACTACTGGTGTTTTCAAGGCTTTCTGTAATTGTTTTGCATCCTTACTCACAGCACTGGAGTTCATTTGCCACCACATTAAGAATTTATTTTTTTTTTTCAGATTTCTTTTCATATTTTGTTTCATTCTTTGGTTTCTGTTTTTCTCCAGGGAATACCCTGTAAACGAAGATCAGAAGAAGAGCTCTGTCTGTTCTGGTCTGAGGGAACAGCTCTTGTTATTTCTCTGCCATATGTGATACCTGAAGGTTTTAACAGGCAGCTGAAATTTCAGAGCTTTTTTTGCTTTTGTGTCAATAACTGAACTGCAACTGAACTGAGAGCTCTTACAGAGAAATTGTTTCTGAGGAGTCCTTCCAACTGCACCAACTGTAGGAAATCTGCATCTGCAAATACCAAAACTAGAAAAAGAGGTAAGAATCACCATAGTCTTCAGTCAGGACTTTTGTTCAGAGGTTTCTAGTTTCAGGCAGAACTTCCAGAAGCCTTGAAGAGATGTGCACAACCACGAGAATATTTCTGTACAAAGTGGCTTGCACCAACTCTGTTTCTCCTTCCCTGATCATCTTTCCTTTCAGAAAAAGACTAGGGAAAAAGAATCTCACTGATTGCATTCAAAGCAGACAATACACCAGATCCAGTCAATTACAGAAAATACTAATTCTTTTGTAATAGAAGTCTATGATCTGAACCTTTTTAATTCTGAGATTCTCTTAACAAAAGAAATCAAAAGACAAAGAAAGGTAATTGCTTGGTCTTGAGTACAATACTTCATAGCCATGGCCCTCGTAACAGTGAAGTGTGCTGCATGTGATGGGTGTACAGCTTTACTCGGGTAAGTTGGCTGAAGATATTTAAGCATTTTGCATGGGCAGATGGAATATGTAGCCATTTTTAAAACAGGAACAAATGTATGAATTTAATTACAAAGTGATTTGACAAGTACTTGTTCACTCATTGCATAATTTTCTAAAGAAACTTGGAACAATTAATTGTTTCAGATATGATGTTAAGTAGATTTAATAAATGTCTTTTTGTTATCATATCAGAATTCTTATTAAAAATTTCATGTAAAGTGTTTTGGTTTTGTTCTGCTATTATATGCTGATCACTTTGGCAGCCCCCAAATATACACACATATTTAAAAACAAACAGGAAAAAGCAAGCCTAAAGACCATTTATTGTACATTTTACTCATTACATGTGTTATGCCTATATAGGGCTCACCAGTATACAAACAAACTATCCAGACAATCATGAAACTCCTTGTCTTGATTGGAAATTGATGCATCCTTGAGAAATGTGTCAAAGTTAAAAATTGAAGTGTATGTAGTTAAAATCAGATTTCTTTAAGCCATTCATGTAGGTACATAAGCAAAATGGCTGCACTATTAAATTCATCATCTGTTCACACCTCCTAACCCATATTAGGAATGCCTAAAACTACCCAATCCTACACTGAGCATTAAGAGGTGCTGTTCAAGTATTTCCTCTCAGTGAAATTGGTGGTTCTGGATATTTTTTCTTGTTTGATTTTAAAAACAAAACTTCAAAATGTAATCTGTGTGGTACACTCGTTGCACTTTTGAAAGTGAAAAGGAGCTCCTGTTTATACCTGGCAAATAACAGGACAATGCCTCTATTGTCACTAAGACGCTGTCAGAGCCTGTGAGTTATTTTCATCTATGTATTAATTAATTTTAGTATCTTATCTTCTTATGCTTCCTAAATTAGCCTTTACAAAGCTGGTGTCAAAATACATTAAAAACTATTTTAACAATATCTGCTCCATTATACTGACATTTGTTTTAATCTGTTTTTCTAACTGTGTATCATCAGGGAAAGAAAAAAGAATCTCCATAAACTTTTTCCTATTCAGTGAACTCTTTGTTATTGTCCTTAGTGATGAAGAGGAAATTTTGGTCTCTTGTTTAATCAGTAATCTCACAAATGTATTAAGATTTCCCTTTAACCATATAACAAAGATGACAATGTATTTTACCACAGTTATATTTCGGCCATGTATTAAAATATATCCTGAACTGACTTTTCCCCAAACTTATTTATTGGCAGATTATCTCAGCCTTGATCTAGGTAATGTCTAGAGCTTTTCAAAACCTTCACAAGAAAAAGAAAGGTAAGGCAGGAAAGAAAAAGGAGGAGAGGAGAGGAGAGGAGAGGAAAAAGAAAATGCAGGATATGTTTATCTAAGGGTATACAATAAGATAATAAACCTTTACATTCAAACCTGGAACTAATTCAATGTTAAATAAGGTACATCTTATAATGCAGCAAATTTTTCAGCACAGAACTAATTCAGCTTGTCATTTCCTTCTCTATTTTTGGTAATTTTAGTAGAGAGTTGAAAGTGTTGGGACTGTGAGAGCATCAACTGGCCTTCACTGCCCTAACCAGCCCCAAATGGGATACATGCACACACACAAATGATGTGAAGTCCCCTGAGAGGATGGGCATACTACTGCAGGCTTGCCAACATGACAAGCTGAGGACACAGGCAGAGTTTGGGCCAGGGCTCACTTGTTCCCACTGGCTCACAGAGCAGGCAGAATAAATGTTTGCTGGATTGCACCATACAGTGTCAAATACTATTGTTATGCAAGTCTGCAAGTGGAAATAATCTGAT
>VXBX01004290.1:25368-46191 GCA_013400415.1 Scytalopus superciliaris | reverse complement strand
AGCCTTTGTACTGTCCACTCTTCTTTATGGCTCTGAATCCTGGGTCATCTATCGCCACCACCTGCGACTCCTCAAGCGCTTCCATCAGCGCTGCCTCCACTGGACAGACTACGTGACTAATGTGTCTGTTCTGGAGCAGGCAGAGGTCACCAGCATTGAGGCCATGCTGCTGAGAACGCAGCTGCGCTGGGCAGGGCACGTCTCCAGGATGGAGGATCACCGCCTCCCTAAGATTGTGCTCTATGGTGAGCTTGCCACCGGCTGCTGCAAGAGGAGCCCCAAAGAGGAGATACAAGGACTCCCTCAAACAACACCTCAGCCTTGGCCATATTGACCACCATCAACGGTCCACTCTGGCCTCCAATTGGGAGGCATGGAGGCACACCATCTATAACACTGCTGCTTCCTTTGAGAGCACACATAGGATCAGTCTTGAAGTAAAAAGACAATGCAGAAAGAACTGAGCCTCGCCAATCCCACCCGAGGAGACTTTCCACTGTGTCTTTTGTGACCAGACTTGCCTATCATGCATTGGTCTTTTTAGCCACCTGCGTGCTTGTAGCAAGCGTGGGTAGAGCCCTTTCCAAATCTTCATTCGTGAAGCCTAGCCATGACTATGACTACTTTTTCCAGAACTAGCATCATGACAATTGGTGAGCCTTACAGTTACCTAAAGTCAATTCCTGTACTGATTAGAGCAACACTGCAAAGGAAGCAGCACTATCAGAAGAAATTGCAAAAAATGGTAATTATAAATGTCCTCCACGATGAAACAAGTTTCTGTTTCCTTATCTCATTCTGTGCATATTCCCTTCTTATGAAAGACAAGTGCTTTGCACAGCAACCAAGGGATACAGTATCTTTTGGTTTTTTCAGCTGAAGGATAATTTTCATTATGTACTTCTTCACTGTGAAATCTTATGAAAGTACCAGGTATTTGATGAAGGTTAGGGATTGGAATAGAAGAAAACCTGGCAAAACTGCTAAGACTTTTTCAGTGAAGAGGGAGCTTTTAAGGTTTAGTTGTTACTTACTTTCCTTTCATACAGTCTCTGAAGATCCTCTGCAGATCAATATTTTAATATAACACTCACAGTTTTTTGAGAATTCATGCTGTATGCTGCTCCAGCCATCTTACAGAAGATCTGTGCTGCAGTTATAGTAAAGCCCTTACTAACTTTTAAGACCAGACTTCTAAAGCATAGTAGGATTTTGAAAAGTTCTTTCTTGATTTAGACAGTTCACGTCCCTTGAGATACATAGAGGCTGTCACCACAAAGGGTTTCAAATATTGATGCCTATCATGATTCTCAGATTCCCAAAGCTACCTGAAAATCTGATAATTTATTACTCAGGAATATTATATGCAGTTGTTGTTGGCTTTGTTACTTTGTATGTTCACAACCTTTATCAATGATATGGTAGCTCATTGTTCACCTTCTTTAGGAATAAAGCCTCCTTGTTCAGAATTAACTGTATTAATAAAGAATGGTGATATGTTTTCTAGATACCTAGGAAAATTGAAGATTTCATTAGCCAATAGATGTATGCAGCTGGACCTGTAATATAACAAATATATTATATTTTTAAAGGCTTTGGTGTTTCGTTTTGTTTGGTTTTGGTTTTTGGTGGTTTGTTTTGTCTTTTAATTTAGGCAGAAAAAATATCAAGAAACAAGTTTTGTCCCTTCCTCTTTTAAAGCAATTACACATGAAAATGCAGGAGGAGGAGCTGAGACCATAGTCAAACATTGATGGGAGGTGGATTGAACTATAGCTGCAAAAATGTGTATGTGGGAGCAACTGGGAAATACAAAAGGGCCAGCACCGATTGCAATGTAGTGAAATAGATTAATATGGGAATATATCAAAGCAGTGGATGCAAAAAAAAGAGAGAAGGGAAAGCAAAAAGAACTACTAGAACAGAAGCCTTCAAAATACTGGGGGAAAAAAAAAAAACTGGAAAACTGTGCATGAATGTTTATGTTCACTCTGNATGGGAGGTGGATTGAACTATAGCTGCATAAATGTGTATGTGGGAGAAACTGGGAAATACAAAAGGGCCAGCACCGATTGCAATGTAGTGAAATAGATTAATATGGGAATATATCAAAGCAGTGGATGCAAAAAAAAGAGAGAAGGGAAAGCAAAAAGAACTACTAGAACAGAAGCCTTCAAAATACTGGGGAAAAAAAAGAAACTGGAAAACTGTGCATGAATGTTTTATGTTCACTCTGCTGTGTGTGTCTCTTCAACGGATGGTATTTAATGGACAGATGGGACTGTTGACTAAGGCCAAAATACTTATGATTTTCTTTCTAGTCAATAAAGTGCTTCCTCTTTAGGCTTGTTTTTTATTCCAGTTATAATGAGGCTTCCCTTCAATAATGTCAAGAAGTGCCTGATTTGCATGTGCAAATTCAAGATTAATATAAATTAATTATGTTGGATTTAATAATCTGTTGTTGCCTATGTAGCATGAATTGCCCTTTTTTCCTTCTAGAATTTTGTTATATGCTCAGATGATTGAAGAACACAGGTTTTTTATCAACTGTGATTATGTGATTTTGCAGGATTTTAAACCAAATATTAAAATCAATTTTATTTTAAGCGAGTTTATAAACTTTCATGTTTTCCCTTCTTTTTATTTTTTTTCTTTCTGGCTTAAAAAAAATAAAAAAGCAATGCCATTGTTTATGTTCAGTGAATACACAGTATTTTGAGACTCTCAAAATAACTATTCAAATTGGAATCCTGTAGAATCTCATAATTGCTTTGGACCTCTGAGTCATCTGCAGAAATATTTTTAATGATCAATTGACCGTAAAGCTCATAACTTTTATTTGAGGTCCCTCAATAACAAATTGATTCTGTGTTTCCATATGATTAAGGAAAATATCCTTCCAGTTAGGGATTTGCTATACAATGTGAAGAAATAGGGAAACAGAGTGATTCCTGTTTGGAAGGGTGAAACATACTACAGTAGTAGTGCAATAAGATTATTAAAAGTGAGAGTATTTGATTAATTTTCAGTGCGCTCCTCATACATATGATCACAGTTTCCACCTTAGAAAGTGAGGGGTAAAGCAATTTTTTCGCTTGCCTGCAATTCCCTCTTAGCACACAATTAAAGGCTTATACAGAGAGGCGGGAGAAAATTCATTAACTTGGCAACCAGACAGTTTTACCAAGTGCTACTGATGTTGAAGCTAGAATATATGCATGTGTAACTTAGAGACAAATTTCACATTTTAGCATCAGTGGCATGTATGTTGCACTGGTGATTCCATCCACTGCAGCCTGTCTAAAATATCTATATGCAGCTATTCATGCATGTAATTCAGCTACCTGACTCATTAACATTTAAACAGTATGTTAGGCAATGACCATAAATTAGATGTCTTGCAGATCCTTGGCAAAATTATGTTTAACAGCCACTGATACACTAAAACCTTGTCAAGAAAAAAAATACATACATGCTACCCAGTAACATGCATGTTTTATGTTATTCCAGAGCATGCCCTTTCCAGGACAGTATCTAGTATCACTGAGGCCTACTGCAGAGAAATATTGTGATCTTATGGAAGGAGGGCAAACACACTACACTTAATTACAGGTAAATAGTAGGGGGACTACCTGTGTCTGGAAATGACCAATTATTTAGGGTCTATTTCAGAATAATTTTAAAGCAGTGGATGGATGGAAGGTAAAGGACTCCATCACCCCCCTAATGAAGGAACTCCCAGTTGCTTGAAACATGTTTTTAGGAATGTTAGATTTTCATGACACAAAACAGTGGTTTGAGGAAGGAGCTGGGAACACCGCTTTTATTCCCCAAGGGTTGGTATCCTCATTTCTTAGCAACCAATAATAAGCTGCACTATGGCAGTGGTGGGTAGATGTTACCCCAAAGTCACTCATCTGCAGATCTTTCTCCCTGCTGCCACAGCTCCTTCATGACTGTGTCTCTACCCTTGTGTGTAGTGCATCACACTTGGAACTCATCTCAGACAGGACCATTCACATCACCATCTTCCCTGGTAAATAGGTTCACTTCTGGCAATAAACCCTAGCACCAGGCTGAAGGGTATACAACCAGGCTTGAATATATTACAAAATCATGCATCTATGCTGCATACCCTGTGGCATGAAAGAATGTGAAGGAGTGTAAGGACACAAAATTCTGATGAGATACTGATTAAAGTATGGCAGAGGGAGTCAGATCTAGTATTGACATTGTGTGCTGTAAAAGACATTTGAGCTAGCTACACTGAAAACCATACTGAAGTGCTTTTTGAAGAAGAATTGGCTTAATTCAATTTCTTTCCATCATGGATGATGAGGGAAAGGGACCAGGTCCTTACACCACGAGCTAATTCAAATCTTGATTCATGAAAGAGTTTGTGAAGATTTTCAAGTTGATATGCCCACTGGTCGTTAATCACTTGATACAGTGACTACAGAGGCAACACTAGTTTAGAGGTTAAAATGGAGAAGAAGAATTTCAGGGAAATAAGATATTCTATCATTCCTGTGTAATATGTTGTGGCAATGGACTTCCAATATTTAGAGTGGAAAAAGTATTTTCAAAAAAGTGGTTTGTGATGAAAAGGAAAAAGGTAACCCAAATGCCTTAAAAACAGAGGTTTTTACTGTTGTTTAATGCATGTTACAAAATGGATGCTTTGTTCTTTTTTGTCAACTCACTGTCTTCTTCCCAAAATCCCTTGACAGACCCTTATCTGCTTGGAATGCAAGCAGGTCCTAATAAAACCTTCAAAGACGGGTTGTTATTAACACCTTTCCACTGGTTGTTAACCCTTCATTCCTATTGGCAGTAGTTCAAATCCCCTCTAGCTCCTCACTGGAGGGTCTGTACCCCTCCAAAGCCCTATATATACCCCTCCCCATGTTCAATAAACTCTCTCTCTGTTGTCCCTCTCCTGCAGTCTCTGTGTGGCTCCTTGTGGGGTCCCTGGGGACCACGTGGCAGGGGGACAGTGGGGGGAGCATTCCCCAATCACCAGCCGTTGCAATATGTATGACTATTTTTTGATAGGTTACAACTGAAGAAACAATGTACTTATATCATCAGGTGTTACTATGGTTTGAGTTCTGGAAACTGCTTCCATGTGTTTCAGGAACCTAATTATGATAACTGAAATGATAATTTTTTTGTTACCAGTCCCTCATTTGAATATATCTTGGCCAAGTGGTATATTATTATTCCACAACAGGATTTTATCTATTTTTCCCCACAAAAATTACCTTGTGAACTACTGTTAAGGTCTGGTGTTTGGATTGTTGTTTCTTTAACACTGGAAGAGATTTCCACATAGTTTTCCCATAGTTATGTGGAACAAGATGAAACTCTCTTTTCTGAATGACTGAATTAACTTTGCCTCTGTGGAGTTGTTTTTGGTGCTGGTAATGAAATGCTCTCCCATCTTGTGATGTCCAGACAGCAGAGAAGTTATGGTCTAAATAAGCCAAGATGCAAGGGGCCTTTCAAGACAACCTTTTTTAATTATTAAAAGGATTAAGCTTGAAAAAGTGTGTTAGGAACCTACCTCAGTGGCAGCTTAATGCTCTGTTCCAGTGTCATTAACAGCATAATGTGTTGTTGATTTTGGGGACTGACAGATTGTTCCACAGGCCACATGCAAGACCCTTTTATGAGTCAGGAAAGGCAGGACTGATAGAAATATGAGTCCTTCACACCACTCTGCTGATCAAACTAATTGATTTTACTGATACCCAGAACAATCTTTCTTGGCAAACTCTTTGGTAAAGTGTGGCTCTCTAGGCTGGGGGTTGGTTCAAATACATATTGCAACACACATTAGGAATTTACTTCTACCTTTAAAACAGAAATGGCAACTAGACTCTGGAGAAGTCTTCATTGTAGTTTTATACACTCTTAGATACCACAGATGTTTTAGACTTGCTAAAAGTCTTAAGAATTTTTCCACAGTGCTTTAATTCTTTGCTACCATCATACATTTTTATAGTTCTACTTTACTGAACTTTTTTGAGATTATTCAAATTATAAGAAATTCAATAACCTTTTTTCATTACTTAGATGTTATTGTTAATCTCTATTGCCTTGTACACTAAAACTGTAGATTGTTTCAGAAACAGCTATAATATTTGGTGGGAAGAAGGAAATACAATGGAGAAACAAAAACAGGTTTGCAATAACTGTGACTTCTTTTCCTCTTTGCTTCCCATCTATTGTAATCACAGTATTGATTAACTCTGTATGACTAGTCCATTCTTAAATGAACACAAGCTGTTTTGATAGGTTAAATCAGCAACCAGGAAGTGTTTTTTTAATTCTTTAGTATTTTGTACTCATTAGAGAGTAACTTATACAAAAATAATTTGCTGCTTCTGTAGACATAATGAATACATGGGTGCTATCTCCTCAATTTAAACTTCATTTCCTTTCAGACAACTGGTATAGTTCAGTGAATTCTGGATTAATCATTACATTTTGTTTTTGACTGTTGATGAATACAACCCTTAAAAAGGTGAAATATTAGAAAATATCTTTGAGAAAATCATATTGCCTAATTTTGCTAATTAATTTTATATTAAATTTCAATAGTTCATCTGTCATCATAGACATGAACTCTGGGATTTACCAAAATAGTACTTTAATACACACTGCATTGCCATGGGATAGAGCAATCCATCTGCAAACATCTTTTATTTTCTATCTGTTTTGTATAGTATTTTAAATTTCCTGAGGGATAATTGAATTTTTTAGTGTGCATCTAACTGCTTTTAGTTTTAGTACTGTCCCCATAAACAGTGCTTTCCTAGTAATGCTTTCAAATCTCTGAAATTAAACACATTTATTGCAAGAATAATTCTGCCTAGGCACAAGTCAGCATATTTCCAGTGAAATAAGTGGAATTTTACAAAAATACATCAAGTAAAATGCTTCATAATTTGCATTTCATAATGTTAATACAGACCCCTTTGTTATGAAATATTATCCAGTTTCTAAAATTATTGGTCTTACATGGTGGAAAACTAACATATTTTTCAGTCTATCCTTTGCTGTGGGAAGAGGAACACATACACAGTTTATTTATTACTCAGTGTTCTTGTTAACTCTTAACATATTACTTTTGTCATATATATCATCATTATGTCTAGAAATAAATCATAATGCCCCTAGTCTCCCATAAATACAACTATTATTTAAGCTACTGAAAAATAAAAATCATATGAGAATAGAGTGGATATCCATTGGATCTGAAGCTTATTCCATGGGAATGCTTGGCTTTTTTGCATCATCCAGCATAAATTCTTAGTTACTTGGAGACTTCCCTTTTAGTTTCTTTATGATGTTGACCCAGAAGGCCTGTCTCTGTCTCTCCGTGATTGTTCTGATTTTCCCATGTTTACCACTTGACAAGTTAGTGTGAGTTCATTAGAGAGGTGGAGGTCAGACTTTAAACCGAATGGTGGCAGCATCATCCTCAAAACATTGCTGCATACGTGGTTCTCTGAGCTCAGTGTTTATAGAAGCTGTACATCTTATATCTGTGAACACATCCTGTGCCATGGAACTATGCACCATGTCAGCTAGTAGTAATGGGAAAGGAGCAGTCCTTCTACACCTCTCTCTCCTATCTTTCATGCTCAAGAGAATCTGGAAGTCTTCAGTCCATGTTCGTTTAACCCTAGGTTATGGGCCAATACAGACACAGTTGTGCCCTATGACTAATATCAAGACTCTGCTGTGAAAGGACAACAGCAATAAATAGCAGGTTCATGCAAGTAAGAGTATATGTTTAAAAAAGGAGGAAGAATAAAGGATAGTAACAGGAGGACAACAGTGAACTGATTTGACTATTTAGCCAGAGGAGTTTGATATTCCTCATCTAATGCAGTTGAGTGTTTAATTAATCTGTGTTTGGATAGACTGGAATTTAAAGTTTCTTTAGGAACTATCAAATTCTAACTTCTTCCTCATTGTGACATTGGGATTACACTGAAGTTTCTGACTAATTCCATCCTGATTTGCATTTCAGTCCACATTCATCTGTGACAGCTTAGCCCTTTCTGGAGCTCATAGGGTTTTCAAGTAGTCTCCTGACTGGTCTGAGAAAAGCTGTATGGATTTTCAGTTGTTGCATTCTTTACTTAAACATCACACTGTATTTCTAGTTTCATATTTTAAAATAATTTGTTAATCAAAAGTTACTTGTCAAGTTGTTTAGTTTTTAAACCAAAAATTGTTTTTCTCTGCAAAAAACGAAAAAGAAAATTAAAAAAGTGGATTCATTCTTATATCTGTAAACACAATACCTCAATAGTAAATCAAGATGCAGTCAGCTCACACACTGAAATTAGAAAAGTTGCTGGCTTTTTTCATTGCCCTCCCCTTTTTTAGCTTCAGATCTTTTTCAAAGCTACAATGAATGGTTTTGCACAATGGCTGAGTCTTAATTTATTCCATTTGAATTATTTAACAGTCATTTATACAATATTGGAACCTTTTATTTCAGGATATAACATTTATCACAGAGGGGTTTTTTTTTAAGAAGAAGCATGTAAGTCTGAAGTCAATGTTATTTGTTGAATAGTTTTTTCCATATTTAGCTTGATAAATCAGGCATTAATGATAGTTATAGTAACACAGCCTGCAGGGGCCCTGCAATATCACGTAATTTTGAGTTCTGTCAAAGCTCATGGTGTGCAGAGAAATCCTACACAGAGTGTAAAAACAAGGTCAGTGTGCTAGCTATATTTGTCATTCACTACAAGAGAACCCACGTAGCATAGAACAGATGCTCTAAGTGAGAATGGCATTGTGTGTCTGCAAAGGTAAGGTTTCTTTTTGCTTTTAGACATTTCTTAAGACATGGGAATTTATTAAAATGCATATTATTTCAAATGGCTAGGAAGGGAGACCAGCTGTTATGGTGGAAACAAGACAAATACTGAAGCAGTTCAAAAAGGGAGCAGGAATATCTTTAGGAGAAAAAGTCACATTTTTATAACAAAAAAGATGGAAACCAGTAATAGAACCTGACTGTTGTATCCACGTAACTCAAGGGAATGGAGGAAGGGATGGGACTGAACTTGTCCCACACTGGTGAGCAAATCAAATCCTGGTGCATTTTCATCAACTGTCAGAAACCGACAGATATTTCTTTGGGCCCAGGCAGGAAATTAGGCTATTAAGTTACAGCTTTTTCACAGAGCTCTTGTCATTCTCTTCTCCTATTCTACAGATGTTCTATCAAAGCAAGTCATTGTAACCATTTATCTTTCCAAACTTAAAATACTTTTTTCCAGAGCTAATTTTTTTCTCTCAGTACTTGAGGTCTTTGTACTCCGTGTCTTGCTTCCCTGATCTTCTATGGATCTAAGATTAATTTGCACTAGCGAGGAGTTCAACAACAAAATCAATTTCAATTGGGTCAGGTGAGGTCACTCCTGGCTCAGTAGTGTGAGGAGAAAAATAGATTATTATCATTCTGGGAACACTACTACTTCAGCATGGAGGGGAAAAAAAATGTCCATTAAAGACCTTTACAATAATTTTTGTAACATTGGAAAAGATTAATTTTTACTTACTTACAATTTTAGTATAGTCATCTATATGTGAATAATTTGTGCTACAAAATGCTTTAATATTCCATAAGAAAAGTGCAATAGAATTTTTTAGCTGACTCGTAGCATTTCACTAAAAGCATGGCATTGTCAAACTGACACAGAAATACCTTTGATAGATCTTTTTATATCCTTGGCATGTAGCAGGTGTAAATTAAACAACAACATTCTCCCTTTTAGGTGTTCCATGCAACATATCACAAATGGGCAGTTATAACAGGAAGTTAATTTACAGCTTTAAAGAGAACATTTTAGACTAAAGAAAAAATGTTTAAATGTTTAAAAATTAATTTACAAGGAAAGAAATCCATCCTGTTTACAGACTCTCTTCTTTAATGCTTCTTATCTCACAGCTCTGAAAGAAAAAAAAAAAATCAGCATCAGCTTAAAATGGTTAAAAGCCATTAGTATTTAATATGCACTGAATCTTATTTGTTCCATCAGATACAGAATACTAGTTAAGAAAATGCACATGTATGTACCTCTTCATTCATACAGCCTGAGATTTTCAGGTGAGTTAGATGTGTATGTTTCCTTTAGTTTCAGGAGAACTAGGGAAACTGGTGTTAGCTAAAGACCTGGTCCACACAGGCTAAAAAGATGGAAAAGCTGCTTAATTAAAATGACTGCACCATGTCCTTGTTTCTGATTTGTGCATTTTGAATTTTTGTCATGAGTTAAGAGTGACATATATGATCTTTTTATCTTTAAGTTAAAAATTTTATTCTGGTGTCAGTGAAATAACATTCTTTGAAGGCAAAGGTTCTGTATATTTATGTTGAATACAAGCCAGGAAATGGAAGTATGTTAAGAAGATTACCTTTTGGAAATGCAATTGTTTTAAAAAAAGAAAAGAAAGCTATTGGAATAATTGTGCTGTAGCAGCCCTGACTTCAGGTCTTGCCCTTAATCAGTTTCATTATATGCAAAAAGATTCAGATTTTTTGGGTCAAATCCTCCCCAAGTGTATTTACCCCAACATCTGTGAAGTAACACCAACAAAGGATCTGGCGTACTGATCTCAAATTTCTTCCAGTTCCTCTTTGTATGATCAAAACATGCAAAATTAAATAATCCTACTAATAGTTCTTTAAAGAAAAAGATACTAGATAAATGTTTCTTTATTCTAAGAGTTTGAGTTAAATCCTGCCTATATATATATATAATTTTGCTTTTTTGCAAGTATAGGTTTAGATGATTAACTACTTGAACATCATTGGGAAAAACAAACAAACAAACAAAAAAACTCTGAAAAATCTATAGCCAAAGCTCATTTTATTGGGAAAAAAAAATAATTAAAAATCTTTTCTTCTCTTAGTCATGGCCAGAGTTTTTAACAACTCTTAGATAAGCTCTTGACTGACTGTGTACTGGTAGTAGACAACATTTCTTACAATCACATTCATCTTCATTGCAAATGTATTCGTTGCTTAACCATAAACTTACCCTTTTCAGGTATCACTGATTGCTACTCAAAGTATCCCTAAATGCTGTGGTATTTGGCAGCAGCACAATTTATGCTTTACACTGACATAAGACTTTTACATTTTCAAAGGGCTGAGTGAAGACTCCCTAATTATTTTCTCATCCCTCTGTGAACTAACAGTAGTTTGGGATTAATATATCAATATTACCGATTTAAAAATGAGTGCCAAGTGTGTCAAGGATCTGTACACATAATTGCCAAATTGCCCTTTCACGTCAAAACTGTTATGCCAATGGTTCATAATACAAGGTATTCCTAAATTTCAACTGTAAAGTTACATAGGTCTTTAAAGTAAAAAACTTGCATCTACTTTTGACAGTGTGAATGTCTTCTGAGCATATAAAATTAAGACAAGTGTATATTACTAGTTCCAGAAAACACTTCTCCAGTCTATAGCTAGCTGTTACCTAAAGGCTTCCTGAAAAAGTTTTCAATAGCCCTTATAAATGCTCTTATAAAAGGTAATTTTATAAAATTTATGTAGTTTTATATAAATTTTATATTTGCTTTATAATTTACAAAGTATAATAATTTAAAATTTATATAACTTATACAAAATGTAATTGCAATTGTAGGCTGCACTGGACATTGAATACTGGCATTTGTATTAAATCTAGATTAACTGATATCTTGAATTGTGCCATTTTCCCTCCAGGGCATTATCCAAAGGCCATTTAAAGTTAGTTAGCTTTGACTTAGATGCAGGAGAGAACATTGCATCTCCCATTATAGTTCACAAAAAAGATCCTGAGATTTTAACTCTTTGATACCTACAAAGAAGTAGGTCATATAATAAGTTTCTAGGGTAGGACACTGATGGCAGAAGTACTACAGATTTTTTGTAAGTAAAAAAAAAAAAAAGCTTTTTAGAGGCCTACTTAGTGCTGAAACTAGTGATTAGTCTAGGTTCATATTGATCATCTGAAAATAATCAGTTTGATGAGCACGAAGACAGGAATGTAAAATGAAATTTTATGAATAGGTGAGGAGGTTGTTATGATAATCACAACTGTTTGAGTGATGGGTACACTAGTGTACCTGTTTTTTCACAGCAGAGACCTGTTTTAGAAAAGTTCAGTGAGATCTTTGGGTCTCACTTGGCTTTAGACTGCTGGAATGCAACTGGGTTAAATGAAGCTATTCTTTATTTACACGAGCGGTCACAGATGGAATCAGCCTTGTGTTTTCCAGAGTCATGAAACTGTAGACTTGATTATTTGTGAGCAAAGTACTACTTGGATGAATAAGCATGCTTACTAGTTGCCTGGCTAAAATGGCTAAACACAGATGAGATAAATTCCATCCTGCTCGCTTAATTCGTGTTGTTTCAATTAGATGTGTTGTTTTTCTCGCTCTGTCTCAGCCCATTCTATTACTTTTCCTATTTGTATCACACTGCATCAGTGAGCAGCCTACACAGCTATCAGTTTCTCTACTTGAGATGAGAACACTGCAAAAGATGATGAAGGTGAATTAGTACCAAGTTGATAAAGTGTATAAAGCTCTTTTGCATTAAATGGACTGTAGAGTTACTAATAACATCTGTAAATTTTTCAAGATATCTGACCTACTAAAAATGTTGAATAAACGAATCTCTATTAACTCTACAATAATGTTCATGAATTAACGTGTTTCCACATAGAGAAGAAATTTATGTTTCCATTGGAATACACTTGGAAAGTGACATCTATTTCTTTGGGACTAAATTGCTTAACCTAATCCACCAATTACCATTTGCAGAAAAAAGAATCCATTTACACTTTTATGAAAAGATTTCGGCTCCCTGGTAGACATTTGTTTTTCCAGAATATTACTTTACCTTATGGTGTTATAAACTGGTGACAAAACCCCACAGAATGATAATGGAAAGACAGGTTCAGGGGAATCATATGGTGAAAGGGAGCACATCTTGGGGGAAATACGCTTAGGGAGAGTTTTACTGAGATTTGACTCCAGGCACAGCAATAATGCAGACAGATTTATAATCCATCTACAGTAGTGTATATTTAAAAAAAAATAAAGATCTATGGATGTTTCTGATGATAGGAATAATATCTATCCAGTTGTTAGATTTTAATAATAGATTGTTTTTTTCAGGATTAGCGTTTTATGGTTATTTAACATGTACCATTTATAGTATTTCTTGCTTTATCTTTTTCCCTCTATGTTTCATTTTGATTTTCAATTTAATTTACAAATTATTGTAATTTTTATTGATCCTGTATTTTTACCCACTCAGGCTACTTTTACTTTAGTCTAACATCACTGAATTCTAAGAATATGGAGTAAAACAATTAATATCATAGAGCTCTTGTGGCTATTGCTCTAGGCCTTGGTTTCATCTCATCTAATATCAGTAGTCTTTAGTAACCTTATAAAGATACCAAAGTTAGAATTTTTATTAGCTAAAATTATTCTAGAATTCATAAACAGAAATAGATGCATTCTAGGGAATATGAAACTCATTGAGTTGACTGGTTGGAGTGGAGTTTATGTATTTATACAAAGAGAATGAAAATGGAGGGAAAAGAGACATACTCTGGCTATGGATGATGCAAAGTAAGAAGTGGGGGGGGAAGTAGATACAGAGCTTATATGAACAAAAATTATAAACTTTAATTTCAAAGAGCTAGGTAAAATATATACATTTTTCAATTAAATGTATTAATAGCTTAAGTCAAGATATTTCAGAACTTTGCTTTCTGGAGAAGCCATGTGAGTAAGACTTTTCCATAATTTAATGTTTTGGTTACTACCACTTTGGAATGTCAGAAATATAAATTTCATTGCATATATAATTGATAATGAACACTTTTCCATACATGTGACAATTACTGCAATGAAATTATTACAAAATTGCTAGAATGCATGCAAAAATAATTATTGCTGGAAATTAGAGTGATGAGTAGCAATGAGGTTTTTAATGTACTTTCTCATCTTTTATTGCAGTAGTATATAAGGAAAACTAGTGATTTATTAAAACAAACACAGTCTCACATAAATGCTATGTAATGTTGGCACAAAATACTAATATTGGTTTAATTTTAGATACAGAAATTATTTGACTTTACAAAATTATTGATATGTCTTTTTTTCTCTCCATGTTCTTTGAATAGCCAATTTTGAAGGCAAATTTGGTGCTGTGTATACAGGGGGGGCTCCATCCCTTCGACCCTTGTGCTTTCTCAAGTTGAACTCAGAAAGCTTGCTTGTGTTGATGCGAATGTCAATTCTTATCAATGATATTTAGTAGCATTTCCTTCGCTGAGGTCTGACTCCAATCTCCCGATTGTGAATTCATCTCTTATTCATCTCTTTCATGTCACACCAATGGACTTTGAATGACCTTCTTAGTATTCTTATCCTTACAAAACACTTGGTAGCCATCTCCTATGCTAATTTTCATCAACTTCCTTTTTTTTTTTTTTTTTTAATATCAGCTTCCCTAAGTGTTCTTTTCAGCTGATCCATGAAATCTCAGTGCAGTCAACGACACTTGATATATTACAGAATATTAGAGACAACCCCAGAGATCAAATCATTGTGATAGGCTAAATAAGACATTTCAAAAATAACAACTGTTTAGCTGGAACATTATTGATAAGATCCAGTCAAAGAGACTGAAGACTTTCAGTTAAGGATATGGCTTATGGTTTAACTAATTTAAATTTGATATTTTTCTGTTCAAGTTACTAATACTGATATTTTGATCATGCACTACTATCTTATTTTGACATTAAAGATCTTTTCATTCTTGCATGTTGCTAATGGGCAATAGTTTTCTTGTAGATATAAAATTAATGGAAAAGGACAGAGCAAAATTTATTTTGTCTTACACTGGATTGTGTTCTAGAATAATTTTCTTTCATTTATGCAACACATGGAGATGGAGCATATTAACTTGTCACATCTTTTTACCCTTCTAAGAGTACTCAAACAAGTCCTTTAAAACATAATTATTATTAAGTTTTATAATCTTTGTTTATCATTCACAGTTTCTTCTGGTTTGGCAAATAAAGATAAGCTGTTTCACTTAAGTATGTTTTCGATATTTGTGTTTTCTGCTTTTCTTTCTAAATCTTTCACAAAAAGCCATTTTTTTATAACTTTAATCTGGAATCAGAGTTGACCTTTCATTGACTCTTGAATCTTAAATGGTGAACTATATATTCAGGAAAAAAAAATTCCCAATCTAATTCTGGGTCTAGATTGCTCCAGGTGGTAGCTTAAGCTTAATGTCTGGTTTAAGGCAAGTCTGATATACTGTTTAGCTGAGTTTCCCAGCTAGCTTGTCAACTCCTGCCAAAGATATGTCTCTTCACTCTTGCTGTTGCTGGACACCATGTGGGTGTACTCAGTTTTCTCCTTCCCTCATTTGTTGAAAAACTTCAGGTCAGGGACAGTTTCCACCAAAAATGCAGATAATTTTGAAATACATGAAAGCAAAGTAAGAACTTACACAAACCACCACTTCCTTCTTAGCTCTACCTCACATAAAGAAGATGAGAGATAGAAATCACAACACGCTTGAATGTTTGAAAAATGCAAATCTTCCTAGAATTTCAAAGGACTGATGTGTGATTGAGCTGCGAAAACCACAGCAAAGCCTGATTATTGCAAAGGAAGGTCAGTCAGAATACTTTGCCTTATAGGATTTTCACTAAGGCCTCATTTCTAGTGCTGTGGGGATATTTGCTTGTCAAAATATGTGTCCAGAATTTATTAACAGCAAACCAGTATTTTTTCTTCCTCTTAAACATTCAACCCCTTATACAGCCAAGTTCAGCTGTGTATATGAATTCACTATTTTCATAAACAGGAAGTGTTTCTACTAAAATGTTAATCTGCGATAAAAAGACTGGAGCTTGTTCAATGTTATAGAGTTCAACTGAAGGCCAATAATCCAATATATGTGTGTTGGGAAAGTGAGAGGGGAGGATAGGGAGGTAGAAACCTATCTTTCCCTGGAAAAGAAATAAAAATAGCAGCAAATGTTATCATTTTCAGATTGTTAGTAGCAGCAGGGAGACGTGATCCAAATAACAAGTGAATGACTGCATACACTGGTGCAAGATAAAGACCACAGATAGGAATTTGATTAAGTATTATTATCAGTCACTGCACAGAGAATGGCAGCCAGCCAGCACAGCATTCACTTTTCTGCCCATCCCTGTCTCTGTAAGACTGCTTATGAAGGTTGTCATAAAGGTAACCTGGAGATAGGACTGCATGGCAGATAGTAGTCATCATTTTCTCCACACAGAGTCTCTTTAAACATTACTCTCCTTGTTGCAGACGCAAAATTTGGCTGGCAGCTTGAACTGTTCTGCTTTTTTGTTTGTATTTTTTTTATATTCTTTTATTTTTGATTATTACTATTTTTTCTCCTAAAAGTCAAGATTTACAACCTATGTAAACTTATTCTATCTAACCCGACACCTTTCAGCCACAAAAAGGAAAAATCTTCATGTTGGAGTGAGAAAACACAGATAGTTCTTCTCCACTATGTTTTGTACTTTTTATTATCTGACTTTTTATCTAAATTTGTATTTTAAACAGCACTTTGAATTAGGAATAGAATTTTAAGTTCTGTTGCATTCTTTCTCTGATGGAGGTGAAATGAGAAGGGGTAAAAAGTGTTGATGAACACAAGAAATCCGTGTTTTCTTCACTTTCCAGTGCATATATCTGTATATACTGTAAAGGAGAAACAGATAGAAATAGGAAGGACAGAATCAAATTGCATTTATTCTGGAGAAAGTGGATAGGCTACCCCAGGATTTAGTTTTGGAATATTAATGCTACTTAGGTCTTGTATGCCATTTGGTTTGATCCTATCATCATATTATTTACAGGACATTTACAGCAATGTCTGTAATCAAAAACAGCATAAATTCCTATGACTTTGGCATATGAAAACTGGAAAGAGCGAGAACAAACGAACAGAGAGAACTATCATTGCACAGATATTTGCTCAGAATATGGCCAGCTCCATGAATTTTAGTCTACGCTCCATCATGTTGCAAAACATCCTATGAACAACTATTGGACAGTGCTGCAAATAAATGTTCTAAACTGACGTAATGTCATTGCCAACCAAACAATGATGATTCAGCTTTGACAGAGATGCTTCCACTTACTTAGAAACTAAGTGGGATGTAGGTAACTGTAAGGGGAATCTATTAAATTCTGTCACATTACATAACCAAAATGTGTCTGATGTATGTATTTGCCTGAACTTCTAGTTGTACAGACACATATGTATTGTACTACCATCAGTTCTTCCTTGAGGAATTAAAATTAAAAGGGTTTTTAATTTAGCTATGTACAAATGGAAAGCCAGTTTCAATATATTTCCTAGCCTAGTTCTGGGTCATTCAATTGCACTTTTTTTCATAGTAGTTGGAAATGTGAAGACCAAGAAGACCAAGAGGTCCAATATCTCTGCTCAAGCAGGGCCATCTTAGAACACATTGCACAGGATTGTGTCCAGATGGTTCTTGAATATCTCCAGTGAGGGACGCTCCACAACCTTTTTGAGCAACCTGTTCCTGTGATTACTGCACAGCAAAGAAGTTCTTCCTCATATTCAGGAAGAACTTCTGTGCATCAGTTTCTGCCCATTTCCTCTTGTCCTATGGCTTGGCACCACTGAGAAGAGCCTGGATTCATAGTCTTGGCACTCTCCCTTCAGATACTTATAGACATTGATGAGGTCACCTCTCAGTCATCTCTTCTTGAGGCTAAACAGACTAAGCCTTTCCTCATAAGAGAGATGCTCCAGTACCTTAATCATCTTTGTTGCCCTCTGCTGGACCCACTCCAGGAGCTCCATGTCTCTCCTGTCCTGAGGAGTCCAGAACTGGGGATAGTATTCCAGATGTGGCCTCACTAGGGCTGAACAGGGACAGTGTCATGTCCCTCAAACTGCTGGCAATGCTCTTCCTGATGCATCCTAGGATGGCAATACAGAAATCAGTGAGTCATCAAATGAATACAGCTCAATAGTTTTTGTTTTTCTTTTGTTTCAGCCTACTGGGCACAAATTTTATTTAAGGGGATTCATCACTTCTGTCACAACATTTGTGATAACTGTAGTATTCTGGAGAAACTGCTTTCCTGTAACTGTTGAAATCCGTTCTTTTCCCTAACGTGAGACCTAACCACCAGCTTCTGGCACACAAGTTCTTTTGCAAACACTCTTTGTAGTATCTCAGAATGTTGTCCAGTGGTTCTTAAAAGGAGTCTTCAGCAGTTGGTTTAATTAGTACTACTCATGAACTTCAAAAGATGTCCAGAGTGTGTAAATTTAGCTGCTTTATCTTGCTTTCTGTGCATGTCATTCTATACTAATCAGGGTTAAGTTGCTACAGAAACTAGGAAGCAAGTATCAGGACACCTGGGAACTTGATGCATAATGTCCATACATCATTACAGGTTTCTTTTTTCCCCCAAATGTTATAAACCTCGATTAAAAAAAAAAAAAAACAACAAAAACCCAACAAAAATAGCTGTGAGGTTTTTACTAAATATCAGGCTCGGTAAATGTATTACACCTTTCTAGAATCCTGCTCTTAGAAAGAGAATTTACCAGCATTCTTTGCATTGCTCCACAGATTTGTATTATACTGCTTTGAATAACTTAATCATCCCTTTTATTTCAACCGCAATGACTAAGTTTCTGTATTGAATGGAAAAATATGCAAAATTCTCTGTCTCCCACTTTTTCTGTATGTGTATTTCTGTGTATACATAGATAGCAATTTTTAATGTTGAGAAAATTATTGTCATTATTATTTTGATCAAGGAAAGGAATAAAATTGATGGAACCCTGAAGAAGATCAACAGGAAGAAAAGGTAGAAGCTTACTGAAACAGCAAGATTATTTGTGGTGGGTTGTGATAGCAGAGATCACAAAGGACCTTCATAACACTTTCACTGCAAATTGACATAATTCTCTATCATAATCTACTTAGGCTGACAAGGTTTCCACCTATCTTCAAGCATAAAATGTAGTCATTCCTTCCTAGTTGATAATCAGCATGTTTATTACTCATTCTGGCTGCTTGAAGACAGTATTTTCAGAAATAGTCCCTGCACTACTAATGTCATCAGTGATTCTGGAATAGCAAGAGAATAACCTCTGTCTTTGTTATGGGAGCTATTTAACAAATCTAAAAATGTTAATCATGTTCAGGGCATTGTCACTTCCAAGGAACAGCGATTACTTTCAGTGACATGCCCAGAAGCAATCTATTTAGTTTTCTTTTCATATAAAATTGGGAAATAATGAAGGTTTTATTAAATGAAACTTAATTCACCGCAATAGGGACTTCAGATGTACCTGTTCCCACTACCAAGGGATGAAGTATAATTTAATAACAGTCTCTTTAGATTAGCTCTGTCTATTTGCATGTCACATTATTAATCAGCTCCATGTCATAGAGTGTAGATTTCAGAGACTGTTGCTTCAGCCTTTTTTGTTTTGTTTTGGTGTTGGTTTTGTTCATTTGTTTTTTTTTTTAAATCCTATACTGATGGTTTGTAAACGGCATTATTACAGTAACAAACCCGTACGATAAGAACAGCTAAAACTGGTGATCTAAGCTTTCTGGCTGTGGTCCAAAGCACTAAGACTTAGTAGATTGCTAATGCTGTCTAGCAATAGTGCGCTTTTCCTGTCACAATGACAGCTGCTGAGAGATTTTCTGTTATTATCTTACTATTTTTTTAAGCATTAAAATGTAATGATTTACTAGCCTATAATGTGGTAGCAATGTGTGAATTACTGTGGCTGCATTTGTATGCTCAGCAACATCTGTTTTACAGGTGTTAATATATGGATTTTGCTAATTGATACCTAGTGGCACAGTTTGTGAGTGAGGGTGTAGAGCTGGAAATAGAGAAAAGTCCTTATCTACACCATGTTATTTCAAGTCCCTGGGAAATAAAAAGCAGGCAACATATTTTTATTGTAGGTTATTTTTTATTGTTATTTTTATTGGCTACTTTTTTGGTTTGTTTTATTTTAACATCTCCATAATATCTCCTAGTACCTAGCCAGGTGATATATATGCTGAGGAGAGTTGTAAAGAAGTAGCTTAAATAAAGTAGTTTAGTCACACATGCCAGCAAAGCTGTATGGTTTTTAGTAAAAAATTCAGTTTATGATCTCTAGCATAATCATAAATGATCACTTATCAGCTGAATCCCTTTCTGGTCCACATGCATGGTCTCATTTTGTGCAGCATGCAGGATTTGGTGAGCCCCTCTAACCTTGCAGGTTAAGATTGAGGATGAGAACCATTACCAAGTCCAGCTCCTGAGTTGCAATCCAGACCTGCTGTATATTTTTCATAGTCTGGTCTCTTCATGAGCAAGTGATCTGCCCAGGCCTTTCCTCATTTTGAAACTAACTCTTTCAGCAAACAGTGTTTAAGAAGTTTTAAAAAGAGAACTAATTTTGGAGTTATAGAGAGGGATGAGGGAAGTGAACACAGAAGATGGACCAAGAAAGAAACACTGTCTTAAATCCCTCCCTTGTGACTAAACGCCTCCATTTGCTTGAAGAAAATATACTAAAATTTTTTGTTTTCCTTCCTTCCTTCTTTCCTTCCTTCCTTCCTTCCTTCCCTTCCTTCCTTCTTTCTTTCTTTCTTTCTTTCTTTCTTTCTTTCTTTCTTTCTTTCTTTTTCTTTCTTT
>VXBX01004290.1:3684-25197 GCA_013400415.1 Scytalopus superciliaris | reverse complement strand
TTTCTTTTCTTTCTTTCTTTTCTTTCTTTTCTTTTTCTACCTCTTTTTTCTTTCTGTTTTTTCCCTATGCCTATAGAACTTAAAGGAGTAGCAGATTTCCATGGTCCATCTTTTGTAGAATGATTTAGAAAAGCCATACAGCTCTATGCTAGAAAAAAATCTATGCCTTTTAAGTATACTCCATTTAGTTATACAGGTTTAGTCTATATTCAATTCTGTGAAGCAATATCCTTCAGTTCACTATTTCTGAAGCTATGAACAGTGACCTTACTCCATAGACAGTATTTCTAGGATTTATAGATGTCAAGGTCTCAAATGGGAAAGTCATTGTCCAGAGAAACCCATATTTTATGGCTTCCAGAAGATTAGCCTGTCTGCATCACACTGGATCAAGGAATTCAGTCAAAAAAGTCAAATTGATTTCTTTACACTGAGAACATGGATCACAGGTTCACAAGGCAGTTAGTTTGGAAGGGGTCCCATGGGATCATAGAATCATAGAATGGTTTGGGTTGGAAAGGACCTTAAAGGTCATCTAGTCCAACCCCCCTGCAATGACCAGGGACAATTTAACTACATCAGGTTGCCCAGAGCACCATCCAACCTGACCTTGAATCTCTCCAGGGATGGGTCATCTACCACCATTCTGGGCAACATGTTCCAGTGGTTTACCCCTTATTGTAAAAAACTTATTCCCAATATCTAATCTAAATTGACCATCTTTCAGTTTAAGCTTTTGTGCCTTTTCTTGTCACAAAAGGCCCTACAAAAATATCTGTCCCCATCTTTCTCATAGACCTCTTTTAAGTACTGGAAGGCCACAACCCGGTCACCCCAAAGTCTTCTTTTCTCCAGGCTGAACAATCCCAGTTCTCTTAGCCTTTCCTCATAGGAGATCATCTCTTTGGCCCTCCTTTGGACCCACTTTAACAGGTCAAGAGCAGAGGTTCAGAGTCACCTCCTTTGATTTGGTGGGATGTCCAATGCCTTCTCAGAGGAGAACTAATTTAAGGTCAGGTTCCCTATGGCATAGTCCAGATAAGTTTTTAACTCACTTTAAAGATGGAGAGATGAAGCAACATGGACAACCTGGTTCAGTGTTTGACCAGCTGTGAAGATTTTTTTCCCTAGGCTCTGCATAATAATAAAGGTAAAACAAATATTTATTCTGGAAAAAAATCTCCATAATTTATTATAAACAACCAGTATTTAAGGAGTTGAAATATATTTCCAGAACCTGAAATCAAATAATTCTGTCACACGTCATTTTACAAAGGCAAAGTATTAAACAAATCAACCAATTAGTGGGAGTAAGAAATATCTGATCTTAGCCCAACTTAGTCATATTGAGTGCTTCATACAAAACAATGAGGTTTAATAGATGAGCTTTCTATGTGGAGTTATGATAAGTAAATCGGGAAGGGCCCCAATATTGTAACTGTTTCCCTTCAGAAATGAAAACATAAGGGGGGGGGAGGGGGGGAAACAAGCCCCAAATTAGTTACTTTTGCAGTTGGTGGGAGTAAACTGAGTGGGTTTTTTAATGCTCAAGATAAGTAAAAGCTTTTCATTATAAAAGGAAAATGATGAAATTGCTAGTTAGCAAATAAAGCAGAAAGACATAATAATGAAACATATGTAGTAACATCAGATCTTAGCTTCAACCATTAAAAGTGCAGGATCAAATTCATCCTTATTTCCTTTGTGAGCCTGGAAAAACAATGAAAAATCCATTTCTTATTCTACAGTGTGGTCCTGAGGGGAAGGTGGGGGGGGAAAGAAAGGGACACACTCCAGGGAATGAGGTGGGGGCTGCTGGGAAAACCACGGAGAGAGAGAACTTTATTCAAACTGCTACAATTTAAATAGGGTCGGGGGGCTGGGTCCTGACCCCAGGAGCACCCTGGGAAGGTTTTGGGGAAGGGTCTGGACCAGCCCCAGCCATACAAGGCAAGATCCTTCAAAACTGGCAACAGAGAGGCAGGTGTATACCATATAAGGGAATGGTACCCTGCTGCAGGCAGGGATGGGTTAGATGCCATGAGGGATAGAAGTTTCCAGCAGGAGCACACAGTGAAACAAAGGGAAAACATATAGAATGATAAAATCCTCAAACTTTGTACAGATTTCAAACTGCAAACAGTCCTTAACATAGCAAGAGTCCATACAAACACAGCAAACAGTTCTCAGACCTCAGGCAGTCACAGATCTGCACTGATAAAGCTGTCCCTCCACAACCAGCCTCCCTTCTCTCCTCCAACACTACAGTACTCTTTCTTTCTGCCTTATTTCCTAAGTTTGTTGATTATTTCAGTCTAGGTGTTTTGTTTTTTTTCTTCACTACTTTCTACTCTGCAGAATCATGACCTAGCGCCTTTCATACTTAGAAAGCTTATTCATCTAGAATCACAGAGTTATTTAGATTGGAAAAGACTTCTAAGATCATCAAGTCCACCTAACGTTATTAACCTAACATTGTCAAGTCCACTACTAAACTATGTCACTAAGGGGCACATCTACACATCTTTTAAATACTGCCAGGGTTGGTAACTCCACCACTTCCCTGAGTAGCCTGTTCCAATGCTTGACAACCTTTTTGTTGAGGAAATTTTTCCTAGCATCCCATCTAACCCTCCCCTGGCACACTGCAAGATCATTTCCTCTATTTCTAGTTACCTGGGAGAAGAGTCACTTGTCTACCATTTCCTTTCAGGTAGTTGTAGAGAGTAATAATATCTCCCCTGAGCCTCATCCAGGCTAAACAACCTCAGCTCCCTCAGCTACTCCACACAGCATTTGTGCTCCAGACACTTCACCATCTTTGTTGCCCTTCTCTGGATTTGTTCCAGTACCTCAATTTCTTTCCTATAGTGAGGGGCCCAAAACTGAACACAGGATTTGAGGTGCAGTCTCACCAGTGCTGAGTACAGGGGACTAATCACTACTGTGTGTTGCTGACCACACTCTTGTTGATACAGACCAGGATGCCATTGGTCTTCTTGGCCATCTGGGCACACTGCTGGCTCATGTTCAGCCAGCTGTTGACCAGCACTCCCAGATCCTTTTCACTGTGCAGTTTTTCAGCCAGTCTTTCCCTAGCCCGTAGTGCTGCATGGGGTTATTGTGACCCAAGTTCAGGACCTGGCATTTGGCTTTGTTGAACCTTACACAACTGGCATCTGCCCATCAATCCATCATGTCCAAATCCCTCTGCAGAGCATTCCTAATCTCCAAGAGTTCAACACTCCTGCCTAGCTTTGTATCCTCAGCAAACTGACTGAGGGTGCACTTGATTCCCTCATCCAGATAACTGATGAAGATGCTAAACAGGACCGGCCACAATACTGAGCCTTGGGGAATCCCATTAGTGACCATCCACCCACTGGATGTAATTTCATTCACCATCGCTTTCTGGGCCTGGGTTTCCAGACAATTTTTTTATCCAGCGAATAATGCACCTGTCCAAGCCATGAACAGTCACTTTCTCCAGGAGAATGCTCTGGGAGAGTTTCAAAAGCTTTACTAAAGCCCAGGTAAACAATATCCACAGCTAGTCATATTCCATCTAAAAAAATAATTTTCTAGAAGATGAACAAACTTATTTGAATCAAGTAAAAATCTACCTTTTTCAAACAAGTACCTTTGCTTTTACTGGTATCTCCAGATGTGTTGTCTTCCTATGCAATCCTTTCTTAGGGCCTCAGCCTCTCTAAACCAGTCCTTTCATACAGTGCACATCACATCTATTTCCTTTCCAAGTTATAGAATCATAGAATCAGAATTGTTTGGGTTGGAAGGGACCTTGGCACCAGTAGTAGGAAGTGTTTGATAGTAGGAAGTGTCCAGTATCAGTTAGGCTTACAATTCAAGTGCAGTTTGAGAGACTATTTCATAACATCTCTAGGAAATAAAAATGTATATGTATGAAGTTATTATTAATTCAGCCTTTGTTTTGAAACAATGGCAGTGAAGAGCCTTAATGTCTTAAACTGAAAAAGAAAAAAATTCTTACTGTTCTGACTTTATTGAGATGTTTTCAGAAAGAAAAAAAAAAGGAGTTATATTTCTTTTCATTTTATGACTGTTGTCATAGATTTAAGAGGAGGGAGTGGTAAACAGAAAGGGAGGAAAGAACTTGTTTTTTAGTGTGCTTGCTTTGAAATCAGAAGCACTAAATCATAGAACAAAAGAAAATATGTAAGCTATAAGATGTAGAGGCTGAAATATCATATGACTGGTAAAGAAGAGTAGAAGGAAACTTAGTGGATCTCCATAGTCAACAAGTGAAAATGGTAATCATGAAATGGAATGTAAATAAAAGACAAAGAGCTGCTAATAGTAAACATGTAGAACTGACATTGCTTCCAATGTGACATGCAAAGAACACACAAGAGAACTGAACAACAAAAAGAATTCTTTGATATACATTTTTGGTATTTTCTTCCAGGCTGGTACCTTTTCCTGACTTTCAGAAAACTAATGAGAAGGCAACCTTGAAAAATAATGGATTTTTCCTATGACTTGCTGAATACTCATGACCTTTCAGGAGAGCTTTCTCAATTTATTAAAATAAGTCAAGAGACAGGGGATGAAAGGGGATGAGAAATGGACTGACTTACACTTTCCCATTTATCCTTGATAGTTGAGAGAAAACTTAATCTAAACATTGCCTTCTAAGTCACTAATGAAACAGGACTTGTTCATTAGAAAGGTCTTCAGGTTGAATTCTTTAGCAACCTCTATCATTATGATATCTTAGTGCCCCATCATTTGTAAAGAGAAGACAAAACATATTTTCTATTTTGTTCCCTAAATATCACGTAAGTTCTGATTTCAGTAAGAATCTAAGTGTCTTTGGATGGCTGATCTGAAACAACTTAGCTGGTACCAAACACAAATGCTTATAGCTCAACTGTCCAGACTATAGGATTCTTAAAAGGATCACTGACCATAAGGATCTGTATAGCCAGAAGTTCATCCTAAGATGGTGATGCAGACACAGATGTAGGGCTGTGATTGCTAAAGTCAGCCGCCACCACTGCTGTTGAATCTGGTCCAAGTCTTTCAAGGAATGGGAAATTTATCATTCCAGGAAATCAGGCAGTGAACATGCAAGAAGGAACTTGATTCACCAACAACATCAAAGAAATTACTTGATTGTGACAGAAGGAGGCATGAGGAATATTTGCTCCAGAGGCTGTTTATGCATTTTATAGTAAAGACAAAAAATGCCAGAGATGATGCAAAAGCAGCAGGAACAGAGACAAGAACCCAGGGCTACCCTTCTCTGTGGGAAGACAATGCAAACTTGCAGTTTGTTTTCCTGTTACTGTCCTGGCTATGCAATGCTTCAGGCTGTGAAGATGCAAAAAGTCTAATTCTAGTTAAAAAGCCTCAATGAGGATTATAAATTACACTTCAACAGCTAAAGGCTGAGATTTTGGCTTATGCTGTACTCAGCATATGTCTACGTGTTTGTCAATTTGGGCCTTGCAGATTTTGACTAAATTCTGCTCATTCTAACAGTGCTGAGTCCACTACCTTGTCTTTCTTTCTTCTTCCTTTTTTTTTTTTTTTTTTAATATTAATATTTAGTGAAACAATATCTGGGAATAAACGTAACATATCTGTTATTGCAATCACTTTAAATGCCAGAAAGGACCTGAAGCAAAGAACCTACAATCTGTGTTCTACAATGTATCAGAATGGATGATCATTCTACTGACATATTCAATATGTGTTTCAGATATTAACTGTTTTCTCTCGTCTGAACAAGTCATATCTTACCCCAAATTAAGTTTTACTAAGCAGCAGATATGTTAGTGCTGCAGAATTGTACACACACACACCTGTCCCAGCTGTTTAGTACTATTCTTGGCAGGTTTCTTTTGTAAAAAATAGCTCAGAACCTCTGAATGAGGATAGAGCCACATGACTGTGAGACTACCTGGGAAGCAACACAGGACGAAATTGAGGAGGATAACAAAACAAAAACTTTGGGCCTATAAGATAAGGAAAACCTCCAGAGGTGTAATGCAAGGGGGAAAGACTGTGTTTTAGCACTGAAGGACCATCTGTGTTATCAGTCTTCTTTTAAAAAGCCTTAAGGCAGGAATTTTAAAAATTTGCTTGCTGGATAGCAAGAAAAGATTAAGGATGAGGGAACTTGTGATCTGGGAAAGGTAAGTGACAACTAACTCTGTCATGAGTAAGAAGGTTTATTAAGTTATTAATTCGTGTCAGTCAATCACTTCATAATCATTAAATTCTATTTGAAGTAATGATTTAGATTAATTCCTTGGAAAACTTTGTCAGCCCAAAATTACTTATATCTCACCTACATTTAGTTTACATGGATCTTTTGCAGACAAATTTTAATCATATGGTTCTGTGAAGGAGGCACAAAACTAACAATTACCTGGGTTGCTGTTGACAGCAAAATTAATGGCTTAATATTTTCTGAATGGAGTTAATCTGTTTTTTGAATAGGATGAGAGAAAGCTACTGAAAATGAAGTGAGCACTACTAGGACAGAGAAGTCATATCAAGAAATCACCATTAAGCTTTCCAGAAGTTATTTCAGAGGGAAGATTTTGAACAAGCTATATGTTGATTATCTTACAGGTGTCATCCTTGAGACTTCTGTACTGAACACTTCACTTTGTTCCCTATTTTATTAAACTGGTAAGGCTTTTGCCATACAAACTGTGCTTTGGAGGGGTGGAGGGGGGTAGTCTTCCATTCTCATGCTTTGGAGCTTTTGTAATGAAGCATATTGAATTGAAGCAAAAGATAACACCTCCTTCAGAATATAGTAGGCTGCAGAAAATCTTGCTGCACAATTTTGAAGAGTAGATTGCTGTAAGAACCTTTAGGATGACCCAATAGCAGAGAATCCAACACTAACTTGAAAATCATGGAGGCGCACAGGTTTTTACAATGAGAAGCATCTCATCTGACTTGAGATATTTGTTGTGCAAAACTCCATCTTTGAGCTTCCCTTGTAGTCCACAAAGACCTACAGGATTTTCTGGACAGCAGTTCACCTAAATCCCACTTTGCATTCCCTTTGTTCGTATCACTAGCTGCAAAATATATAATCAGTTTTGGTATAGATAGGTAAGTCGTAGCCCTCTCAGCCTGTTCAGATATCAGCTGCTGTAGTTGTAGGATCATGTTGAGAAAACGGTACTTTGTACAGTATTTGACTTATTAACAGAGAAAAGCACATTAAAAATACTTTAATATCTATGTTAACATTTTCATATATGTACCTAAAGCAAGTTTGTAAAAGGTTCCATAAACTGCCCAGGCCTCAATAAGCCATAAATCTGATGTTGATATTTTAAAAGAAAAATCTGTCCCCACATGTGTCTGTCACGATTTAGCTCTAGTCTGAATCAAATTTGGCTTGTACAACTGCCTGAAACAAAAGCTAAAGGTTTACTTGAGGCATTCCTGATAAAATAATATTTTAATACAATGTAAAAAGCAGTTTAATTCTCTTGATATAAAGATAATACAGTGAATATGTAAACCTAATAAAATATCTCTTTTTTTTTTTTTCCTTGGGATTTTTTTTGTTCTGGTTTTCTTGTTTTGGTTTTGTTGTTGGTTTTTTTTGTTGTTGGGGGGTTTTTTTGTTTTGTTTTTTTGTGGGGTTTTTTTGTTTGTTTTGGGGGTTATTTTTGTTGGTTTTTTTTGTTTTTTTTGGGGGGTTGTTTGTTTGTTTTGTGGGTTTTTTTTTGTTTTGGTTTGTTTGTTTTGTTTTGTTGGGGTTTTTTGGTTGTTGATTGTGGTTTTTTGCCCCTTTTTTTTTTCTTTTTCCTGAAAGCTTAAGTGAAACTGAGGAAAGGCAACAGAGAGAGGCTGTCAAGATGTCAGTATAATGAACAATTCCACAAAGCAAACTCAATTCAGGGCAATAATAGATGGACCTGTTAGGTGACCTGGCTTGTGAAGAAAACAGACATGCTGTCAGGTACCTATAAAATGAGCAGAAATATGTAGTTAATTCAAAATGGAAAGGAAAGTATTTCCATCTGCAGCTCCTAGAAAGTTGTCATCACTGGTAATTTCTCTCTTTTAATTTTCTGCAGTCTGTTGCAGAGAACTGAAAAAGCAAAGTGACACACTGAATCTTAGAAGAAGTGATAACACTTTTAAAGATTAGCTAATGCAGCAAAACTTCTATAGAAAAAAAAAAGATAGCAGAAGTCAATTAAATGAACTCAATAAGGATCTAAAAAAAACTAAATTAGTATGATTTTGGTAATGAAATCAGAGAAGACTGAAATGAAGGATAGTGGAGAAGAAAATTTTTTGGCATGTATTTTCAGATTTGAGAAATCACAGCTGTTCTACAGATTCACCTTGATTAAAATATGAGAAAGGGAATAGACTTCACTTCTCACACATTAAGTCTCACATGGAAGAGGATAGACCACTTGTAAAGTATTTGTAGTACTAAGAACTAACCCTTGCCAAGATTAAAAGAGTGAAACTGAGAAGAAGGTAATGTTTTGTAGCTCTCAGAATACATGGACAGAATCTCATTTTAAAGCCTATTTAAAGCTAGGTGGATGAAAGGAAGAAAAATTTTGCTGCACTAATGATCACATAGATCTTTCCCCCTATGGTTGTATGATGAGATGATTTATCACAATGAAGTAATGATAAATGAGAAAGAAAAGTAGGAAATATAGTAGTTAAGTGTCACCTGCATAGAATGAGCCCAGCAGTGCACTATACTAGTATGAAATGATTTTCATGAGAATGTTGACTGCTGCCAACTAACATTGCATTGCCATTTAATAGGTGCCACAAGAAAAGAAAACTTTGTTGAGTGTTTGAGATTAGTGAAAAATTCGTTTCTAAGAATCAGTCATAAAATAAGCACTTCTTTACTCCAGGAGGTATGAGCACATGTGGACGTTGGATCACACAGTGTTGCTACCAAACCACTGCATTGGAGACTGTTCTCCAGGAGTCAGCTTTGTTGGATGCAAAGCCACACCAGAGTAGTACAGTCCTGAATGCTACAGGAAACAGAAAAAGAAGAAAGCAAGAATCATGACCAGAAAGACTTTGACCTAGGTCTAAACCACCATCAGTGTCATGGTCCCCTGGATAAGCATATTTGCTTATGATTACACACATTTATGGATATGTCTGTGTAATCATACAGACTTACTCAGAGATTTGGCAATATTTTGTAAGTGAATAAAGACTTCAGATTTTTTCTCTTAATGAAACAATGTACAAGTTGATACATAGCTAAATTACCTGAATATAATTAGGATTACATGTAAACGGGTAAATGTTGACACAGTAACTATTCTCTTGCTAGTACTTTCACTGTACATATTGATCAAAAAATTCTAAAAATGGGCAAGTTGCTAATTTGACTTTTCCTTCCTTAACATCTTGCTTTTGGCTACACAATTGTAGCCCTATTCTTGTACTTTTGAAGACTAAGGTAATAGCACACATTTTAGAACAGAATGGTGCTATGTTGCTTTTAAAGGCTTTAAAGGTACACCTTTGTTTATCATGTTTTCAACCCATTTTAAATGCTGGCTATAAATACTGATCCAGCCCATGAGTAAAAGAAAGAAATTATAGAATTAATAGTTAAATCTGATGGCTGCCAAATTTTCTATGACCAGTCTTGGGAAAATTCACGGTGACTTGTAGAAAATTACCATCTAATAGCACACATAGGGCCTTACTCTTGTTACTTTCAGTCTCAGAATGAAGTTGGACTATATATATATCTATGGTGGACTACAATGTATCTATGGTATAACACAGAGCACAGTTACATCTGCATTTCTCAGCCCAGCTTCACTTATTTCCTTTCCAGAGCTGTACAAAAAGTAGGAAAAAAATAGTTCTAGAAACTCCCCTATTATTTTTTTTTCCAATCATTCCTACAACTTAGTTAATATCAGAAGTTGAATTATTCCTGGTGTTTTAACCATACAATTATAGGATTTAGTAGTAGTAAGCTCTTATAAAAGACAGAGCATAACTTCCATCTTAAACTGAGTTATGATGTTGCTTAAATCAGGATTCACTTTCTGGAAAGTGAAGAGTCCATTCAAGAATTCAGTTTACTTGCCTGTTTCATATAAAATGCAGTATTTTATCTGCTGAACAAAGTTATTTTTGTTACAATATTACAATATATTGTAATACACACTAATTAAAATGAACTCTGAGGATAGACTTTTCCAATGCCTTGTGCTATGATTCATTGAAGAAATGACTGAATTTGGGTAAATAGACAAAGGATCTGGCTCTCTGAAGTCAGCTGAAGGATTCAAAGTAAATCAATGTCTTCACTAATGTTGAGCACTGCCTAAAACAATCTTCCTTTGGTATTTACAGGAACTGATAATACTATGTGAGGTACTGAGCTGTGAGGTTCCTATTTTCATTTCTGTGAGAACTGAACAGAAATGTTCAAATGAATAAAGTCCTGCCAGTAAGGACCAGCAGATGGATACATGAACAATGTGCTTCTGAAATACTTTTGGGTGCAGAACGTTATATCCAGTCACAAAGCAGAAATGAAAGTCACAAACACTCAAAACATCATCACTAGTCATAGCTAACGAGGGACATCCCAGGTGCCTGGAAGTTGATCAGTGTGGCATCCATCCATAAGAAGGGCTGGAAGGAGGATCCAGGAAACTACAGGCCTATCTGCATGCTATTGATGCTCATCAAGGTTATGGAACAGGGCATCTTGAGTGCAATCACATGGCACCTACAGGACAACTGGGGGATCAGACCCAACCACCATGGATTTAAGAGGGGCAGGTCTTGTCTGACCAAACTGAGCTCCTTTTACAACCAGATGACCCACTTGGTGGATGGGGAAAAGCTGTGGATGTGCCTGCCTGGACTTCAGCAAACCCTTTGACACCATCTCCCATAGCATACTCCTGGAAAAGCTGTCAGTCCATGGCTTGGACAGCTGCACTCTCCATCGGATTAAGAAGGGCTGGATGGCTGGGCCAAGAGAGTGGTGGTGAACAGTGCTGCATCCAGTTGGTGTGCAGTCACTAGTGATGTCCCCCAGGGATCAGTGTTAGGCCCAGTCCTGCTTAATATCTTTACTGATGATCTGGATAAGGGGATTGAGGTTACCATCAGCAAATTCACAGAGATACCAAGTTGGGTCAGAGTGTCGATCTGCTGGATGGTAGGAAGGCTCTGCAGAGGGACCTAGACAGGCTGGATAGATGGGTCAAATGCAGCTGTATGAAGTTCAACAAGATCAAGTGTTCCTGCACTTTGGCCACAACACCACCACTACAGGCTGGGGTCAGAGTGGCTGGAGAGTGGCCAGGCAGAAAGGGACCTGGGAGTTCTGATTGACAGGTTCTGGAGGTTGTACAAGAGCCATCAGTGTGCCCAGGTGGCCAAGAAGGCCAATGGTATCCTGGCTTATATCAGGAATAGTGTGGCCAGTAGGACCAGGGAAGTGACTCTTCCCCTTTACTGGGTACTGGTGAAGCTGCACTTTGAGTACTGTGTCCAGTTCTGACCCCCTCAATTTAGGAAGGATATCAAGGTGTGGGAGCAGGTCCAAAGAAGGGTAATGAGGCTGGTGAAGGGTCTGGAGCACAAATCCTATGAAGAGTGACTAAGGGAGCTGGAGTTGTTTAGCCTGGGGAAGAGAAGGCTCAGGGGAGACCTTATCACTCTCTACAACTACCTGAAAGGAGGTTGTAGTGAGGAGACTATCAGGAGACCATCCCAGGCAACTAGGAGTAGGACAAGAAGACACAGCCTTAAACTGTGCCAGAGGAGTTTTAGGCTAGACCTTAAGAAGAAGTTCTTCATAGAAAGAATGATTTGGCATTGGAATTGCCTGCCCAAGGAGGTGGTGGAGTCACCATCCCTGGAGGCTTTTAAGAAAAGACTGGATATGGCACTCAGTGCCATGGTCTAGTTGACAATGCTGTGTAAGCTCATAGGTTGGACTCAATGATCTCAGAGGTCTTTTCCAACCTAGTTGATTCTGTGAATACACACACACACACACACACACACACAAAAAAAAAAAACCACCAAAACAACAAAAAAAAAACCCAACAACAACAACAAAAAAAATTAATCAGAAAAGCCATCTTTTTGTCACTGATCCAGCAATTAACTATTAATTTTTAAACTTTGAAAATTCAGCAAATTTATTGCAAAGCTTTCCATTCAAATCAGGTTTTCGCTTTTTTCACATCCCATGGCACAGCAACATGAATATGAGGCAGCACATTTAATTGCCCTTGAAGAGTAACCTCTGGTAATAGAAATTATTCCTATCTTCAGATACTTTTCCCTTGACTTCATTTGGGCTAATGCACATATGACAAAATCCCAGTGTGCCACTCCCTTGAATTTCCTTAACATCTGACCTCACACAGCTGTTTATTATTAAGAGACATTTGCCACTGCTGTGCATGTTGCCATACACTGCCTCTAGTCAGGATATTTTTATCCCAAATACTTGAATTTACAAATAAGCTAGAAATGAATGCCTTGCATCAGCTTTAATTTTATAAAGCAGTGACCCATTCTACCACTGTGTAATAACAGGTCCCACTGTGACAATTAAAACAAATCACCCTACAGAGTATGTCATTAGCTACATTCATGCCTCATCAGTAACTGAATTGTCTTTTATGATATATTTTAAATAAAGGCATATAACTTTAGCCTGGTTTCCCCAAAGAACAAAATGATTTATAACAAATCTCCCATCTTCTCAATTTACTATGAAAATGAAATATGGGTGAAATGAAATAAAAACTTGAATTAAGAATAAAAGGACTGTTGACCACTAAATAAAACATGTGTAGATAACAACTGATGTAATATGAAGCTAAGTTCCCAGACATGACTGCAGCTATTATGTCTTAGCTCTTCTATTTTGAAGAAGCTAGAACTAGAAAAAAGTAAATGGAAAAAGTAATTTTGCTAGCTCATATTGCATGCAAATCATTTTACCTAATGTGAAAACCTTCTTTACCATGCATTAGATCTAAACCCATCAGGTGATGTTACCATGAATGGCACATAGTTTCCCCCTAGCCAACCCTGTTCCATGAGTAGTGCTGTACACGTAGCAACAGTGCTACACGAGTAGCAACAGTACTATGAACCTGTCAGTGCTTTTTAAGAGTGGTTAGACTATTTGTCTGCCAGATCTTTACATTCTCATTTCTAGGAGCACTCATAATAAGTAAGTGAACAAAATTTTCATTTGTATATTTTAATAAGATGTTTCCAAACTTTTCTTCTGTTTCTGATTGGATAGGACACTTACAGCTGAGATTCATCTCATTAACTTTAGACATCTTCAGTGTAGACATCTGAAATAGTCACTTGAGACTTCCTTTGTAGTCAATAGAGAGATATAAACACTTTTAAAAGGGGATTCAGCTGATCTATTTAAGTCACTTGGTAGCAGGGCATCCATTAAAATAACGAGTTCATGATTAGATGAGTACAGTTAGGTGTCTATGCTTGGTCAGATGAATCCCATGGAGACTTCAAGCCTTATATCTAGGTGCTTATGTAAATTGGTCAGTGGGGAGAGCAAGTGATGTTTTGTTCCCCTGCATTCTGTAACTTGCAAAACTCGAGTTGTGCACTGTATCTTTTGGATTTTTTTGGTTTGCCTGAAACCCATATCATGCCAGTAAGAAATCACATATTTGCTCAATAGAATCATTCCTGGAGTGAGCCACAGATACGTTTGCCTGTTGCTTTCACAGGGCAACACTGAAGCTTGACAGCATTTTCCTGGCATGTCTCTTACTGTTCAATGAGATGTTTCCTGGGAGCTGTTCCATTTACAGACAAGTAAGTACAGGCTGGAGTGACTCCCATATTCCCTTACGGTCTGGATGCTTTTGACTCAAAATGTAACATAGAACCAGAAAATCGTAGAATGGCTTGGGTTGGAAGCAACCTTATAGATCATCAATTTTCAGCTTCCTTGCTATGAGAGAGCAGGTTGCTCAAAACCCCATCTAACCTGGCCTTGAATGTTTTGAGGGATGGTACACCCACAATATGTCTTGGCAAATTGTTCAAGTGTCTCACTACCCTCACAGTGAAGAATTTCTTCCTAATATCTCTCTAAACTTTCTTTCAGTTTGAAGCCATTTCCCCTTCTCCTATCCCTACATGCCCTTACAAAAAGCCCCTCTCTGGCTTTCTGTAGCCCTTCTTCAGGTACCTGCAGCCTGGTATATGGCCACCCCAGAGCTTTCTCTGCTATGTACTCTACAACTCCAGACCTCTCAGCCTTTTCTCATAGGAGAGGTATTTCAGCCCTGCCCTGATCATCTTGGTGGCCTTCTCTGGACTCACTCCAGGAGGTCCACATCCCTCTTATGTTGGGGTCCCAGAGATGGATGCAGTACTCCAGGTGGGGTCTCACAAGAGCAGAGTAGAGAGGGAGAATCACCTCCCTTGACCTGCTGGTCATGCCTTTTCTGATGTAGTCCAGGACATGTTTGGCTTTCTAGGCTACAAGTGCACATTGCTGACTCATGTCCAGCCTCTCACCCAACAGTACCCTCAAGTCTTTCTCAGCAGGGCTGCTCTTGATCTGTTCTCTGACCAGTCTGTATTTGTGCTTGTCTAAGCACACCATGAACTCCCAGAGTTCCCTTCCAATTCTTGACCCTGTCTCATCTGTCTCATACAGAGTCCCTACTGTCCTATATAAAAGACCTACCTGGCTCTCACCACTACTCTCCAATGACTTTTACTGCAGGAAAATGGGAGGGGGAGGAGAACAGAACCAGGGTAAATATGTTATCTCTTAATTGGAATTATTGAATCATATAATCCACGATCAATGTCACTACCTGTCTCCCCTATAATAGCTCTAATGGATGTGACAGGTCTCCTAAAAAAAACCCTCCCACTGAAGTAAAATGGCATTACAGTGTCTTTAATTAGGCTTTCCCCATGAGATTGAATTTCCTTGCCTTTCTGAGTGCAAAGCACCACAGGCCAAGTTGCAAAGACTGAATGAAAGTAAGTCAAAACTGTGACACTTTCCCCCTTTCACATCTGTCCACCTCTTGCTCTTCCTAAAAGAAGCAAACTAATGGGTAGTCTAAAGCTGTCAAATTACCTAACTAATAACTGGATTTACATTTCTGTACCTTTGGATAGATTAATTTAATTCCTTTTAAAACTCTGATTCTTACTGCAGATAAGCGATCAGTGTGTTTAACAGGATATTAAAAGTAGAAAGCAAATGTAGAATAGCAGGTTCATTAGACAACACTTTTTCCAAATGTGGAAGCTGAACACCAGATGCCGTTTTGCATAATAAAAGCAGTCAATGATTAGCCCTTAGAGGCCTGTGATCCCTGAATAATAACCCACTTTTCAACCTTGTATGCTATTTTTCTCTTACTCTAAATTTTCAGCTTTAGAACTAGTCTACTTTAATAATCACATAAAATAAATGTGACCTGAAATTACTAATGCTGTTTTAAAATTAAATGTGATTTTTCCAGAATTTATTCAAAAGGGGAAAAAAAATCCCACACCAAAAAGTCATTTATAGGAGTAATAAAAACTTGGAACACCAAAAAAAATCAAAAGTAGGAAAAAAATTGCTAAGTGAAAGGAAAATACTTGGCTGTTAGGCCATCCCAGGTGATATAAATCCAGAGGAGTTAAGAATACACAAGCAGCATCAGGCTCTCCTGACACAATTCCTGGCTTTGAGTCCCAGTTCTTTATCTCCATTCAAAAATTCTACAATCATTATCCTCCCTGAGCTCAAAAATGGGAGTTTAGGTGTATGGGCCATAGATTTCTTTGAAGAAGGGTGGCTTACTAATCTGTTTCATCAGCTTTGGGTTTGAGAGTAGGGAATAGCAGACATGGAGTGGTCAAATTTGGATGATTTTACCCTTAGCACTTTTGTCAGGTGCTGAACCTCCCCAGGTCCATCCATTATGGATGCTTATTCCACAGCAGGTCTCAGTTACACTCTCTTTCTATATGAGACAAAAGTGAGTGCACAGGGAAATTGTAACAGAACTTAAGCAAAAGCCCAGCCTTCAGGACGTGGAAGTTGCTGGGATACCTCTGTGAAGAACTTATATTTTAAAATCAATTTGTTGTGTTTGCCATTTCTAATGAGCACTGCTCACTTCAGACTTATGCCATGCAAGACAAACATTGTACAAACAGACAGCAGAGCACAGACTCAAGGCCCAGGAGAACCCTATTATGGTATCCTTTTAAGCTTCTGCAAATACAAGAACTAAAGGTTCAGTGCGATTATGGACAAACAGAAACACACTGCAGCAACAGATTTGGTACAATCATTTGAAAGCCAATAAGTATTTTCATTTTAGTGACAGTTATCTGTAGTCTGTTGTGTCTGCAAGCTGGTGGCAAGACACTAGAACAAACTTACCAGCCCATCTGGTGCCTGGAATGAAGTATTTATGTGCTTTATCTTACACTGAAGGTTGAAAACAAGAAAATCTCCTGCAGTTCAGATGATGCTTCCATGTTAAGTCAAGGGAGTTGTTAATAGTTTTAATAACTTTTTAATGACCGATGATTATTTTTTGCATATATATATATTGTGTGTATATATGTATCTTTGCATATAAGATAAATATGTAAGTATAAAATAAATCCAGGGTGACTGACTTGAGAAGGAAATCACCTTTGTTAGAGGAAATTTAGCAAAAGATGCTTTATAAAGAAGTATTTTTGTTATGCCACATTGTTCCGCTATTCCCTGGCTTGGGATGACTTATTCTGAAGGTACTAGAGTATAATAATTAGCTAAAGTCCTAGTTTTCAGCTAATACTAAATTTTTTCAGGACCTATTCACAATGCGCTTTCTCTCTGAAACACATTGTCCGTACCTTTGTTTCAGTAACACACAAACATGTATGTAGTTTTGAATAGGTGGCTAGATATTAGGTTCTGTAATAAAGATATTTCAAATGCTAGCAGTAAGAAAAAACATAATGTTCTGTTTAATAGCACTGTCTATAATTCACAAAATTTGTATAATTTATACAATTTCTAAGATTTTACTGTATGTTTTCATTACAACCTACTAGCAGTTCTCTTCCAGAATAAATTACAATTAAACACAATCTCAGTGTGAATCATAGCGAAAACAAAATGGAAAAGACAGTTGTAGTGGAGTACAAGGGCTGAAACACCATATTAGCATATATTAAATGTCATCAAATAGGTTGATTCCTATTGTTTCTTTGTCAGGATTTTTTCATTCCATGTGAAAGCTTTTGTTTTGGCAGGTAGCACCAGGTGGCACTGTTACATAATCATCTACTTTTTTTTTTTTTTTTGTGGTAGCAAAATAAGGTTCCAGTGTTGAGAAGGTGTGCTTCAACCACAGGGGCAGTGCTAGGCTTTACAGAGGCAGAAGCTGATGCAGGCAGCAAAGAATTTTGCTTTGTACCCACACCTCCCTTCCCTTTCAATTTTTATAATCAGTTAATATATAGTGCAGATTTACCCACAGGCATTATCAGCACAGGAGGATTCCCCATTGCAAAGAGCAGTTTGCTGTTTGTAAGTAACCCTGTTCAAGGAATTGTGCATGGCTAAATAAAATAAGATTTACTTACTGTTTACTAAGTTACTTCATCCCAGCATTCTACATTAACAGCCAGTTTTTTCCAAAGCCCCAAGTAGATAGCACTTGATAGAAAGATGAGAAATGGAAGAGGTATAGAAGGAACCAGACACAATGGGATTATGGGATGAAATTTGTCACTTGAAGACGTATCATAGTGTTTTGTGATACTGAGTACCGTTACACTGAGTATTTTCAGTTTCCCATTTCTAAGGATTGTCACAAGTCTGGTGTGACACTTTGCCACCTGCACTTATATCTCTTTTAACACAGATTTTATTCAGTAAAATTAAGCAAAACTTCTTTTTAAAAAGTTCAATGCAAATAACATCTTTCTCAATGTTAAAAAAAAAATAAGGCATAAGGTAATAGGTATCTATTAATATTTAACTCTCCCACAAGTATGTACAGAAAAACTTCTCTGCTTTTTTTGTTATCTGTGTCATAAACTCTTCAAGTGTTCTTCTAGGGACTCAGTTCTTATACAAGTTTTCCTCTTACAGAGGATCCCAGTCTGGGAAAGCAGTCTTATCTTTAGATCCCATCTTTTTTCTGTTTTTTTTCCCCCCCCCATGCAGTTTAATTTCTATCTTGTCTTAATAGATGTTAGTTTCATAAATATTGTCATCCAACCTTTGACTCCTAACTGTTTAGCTCTATCAGCAAGTTATCAAGGTAGAATATTCTTTTAACCTTATGAAAAGTATTTCAAAAACCTGTGGTGAGTCTCCTCACATGCAGAACTTTGTTTTTCATTCAATACCTACACCTTGGCAGAAGTCATGCAGCTGTGGAATTTATATGCCCTTTACTGGCTTCTGCTTGAGTCATACATTGCAATATTTATTGTTTTGACTTGGTAATGACTTTGGGGTGCCAAGACTAATTGTCTCTCTCATTAGACTATGACAAGGATTCTATGCCTCAAATGCAAATAAGGTATATCATATGCTCATACACTCTACTTTGTATATGCTTTAGTAAAGCCCTGTAAATTTTCAACATGTCTACTCTGTAATTCACATTTTTTCATTAATTATTAGAATAATGTATATAGGAAGCCAAATCACGCAACTAAGTAATGAAACAACATGACATGTTGCTTGAGTCAACCACTTAACCAAAATGACAGTTCAGGAAAGGAAAGAATGGATATATCTTATTTAATTACCAAGACATTTCTGAGACACTGGTAGATACAGGGTATTGATGATTAAATTAATAACATATAAGAATGGAGAAGAAACCTAAAACTAGTTTAATAAAATTTGTCCCACTTCCTGAACTATGTGAGATTCATCAGCTTTAAGGAAATGATGTAAAAATGCAAGGACTACTCAAGCCAGAGAAAATACAGTCGGCCAATAAATCAGGGTCACTTTTCATTTCCATCAGTAGAACTGGGGTTTGGCTTCACTGCACTCTAGATTTACAAAGGCACTATTAAAGCCAAGAATTTGGGCTAGTGGGGTAAGTCTGAGTAAAGATAATAGTTGCAAGAAAAAGTGTGATGTTTAAAATACCTCCTAGTTGTTTATAACAGACTCTCTGCCTGAGTTTATTGACCTGAAGGCAAATTTAGTGGAAAAAAAGCTCATGTGAGCATTTCTGATGCCTCATAATCCACTGGTAAAACCTAAACCTCGTGTTAAGGTTAAATGGAAATCTAAAGTAGGATTCATGACAGTCTTGCAATGTTTCTATTACATTTCTCAGGTAATACTATATTTCTGAAAGAATCTAGGACCTGATAAAATATACGGCAGATAAAAACAGTGATGAAAGGAAATTGAGGAATACACAAAAAAAGAGAATGTGAGTGGAAAAAAAAAATCACAGTTGATGATTCCAGGAAGAATCCCAGTCCAAGAAACTGAACACTTCATATTCTTTCCCTTGGCTTCAGACCAAGGTTTCTGAGAACTTGTCTGCTTGTCAGACATAATCACCCCCTTAAAACATAAACAGAAATCATTACTGTTTGCCACACTGGAAAAAACATTGATATCATTAGAAGTCTCTTTTCTAATATCTATCATAGCAATGCAGCAAAAAAATTGAAACAATACTGCAGCTATTCAATCTTCTTCCCCTTTGGCCAAAGCTGGAGTTCCCTTTATGAAGTGATTTGTCACTTTCGCCAATATTCTGATTCATTTGCTCATAATGCAGGAAGTCTATATTGGTATGTAAATTCATTACAAGTTGTACCAAATGAAACAATGGATTGCTAACAGAATCTTCTCTTTACAGAGTGGGTGTATTATGCAGTTATGCAACATGCTGGACCGAGTTGAGCAAGTGCATGATGGGACTTATGGGTGTCTGTCCTTTGTCACCCTGCTGTTTATCCTTTCCTGATATATCTCTAATCAGGCAGATTGAGCAAAATTGTGAAAGAAGGTGATACTTTTTGATTTTCAGTCTGCTGTCATGTCTCCTGGATCATATCACAGAAGTTATTATATACCTTATTACTGTAATACCATTGAAAGTGTTAAGTCACTGGGAGGGAAAGCTGCACGGGAAGCGTGTTGCCCTGGCAAGTGTCACTAGTCAAGGGGAAGAATAACCGTTTCCTGCAGTACCTGTTATTCCTTAGAGCTCTCTCAACCGTGCTTAGCACATAAAATCTGACAAGTTTAGAACCTCAGGTGGTATGGCTTCAGGCAAAGGAGAAATTCAGTTACCTGTCAGTAATAATAATAAAGAGATGAGTGAAACCACCACAAGACTGTCTCTGTCTTTCCCCTGGATTACCTCTGTTTTAAGGTGCCCTTATTAAGCAGTTTTTCCCTGATGAAAGAATACGTTAGTGTTGTGCAAAGAAAAAGCAAGCCTTAAATCTATTTTATGGGTTGACTATATTTCTTTGATTATTTTTATGGTATTTTAACTCTTCTGTTTGCTCTTTTTTTAAACTGAGCTATAAAAAACTAACATCTTCCAATGTCATTAACATACTCAGATGCATTCTGTACTTTCCTTTTGAGAAGCATCTGTCTTAAAAGGTAAATTAAATATTTCAGCTGAATCATAGAAAAGGCCTACTTCAGCTCACACTGAAATCAGGCTCATTATCATCAGGTATTCCAACATCAATATCTATTTCCTCTTAATAGACAGTGTAGTTTACTGTATTATTACAACTGTGCTGAAAGGCCACAACTAAGTCCTATTGCTTGATCAACTACACTATCATTTTCCAAGAAAACACATATAATGAAGGGAATCCAGATATATTTCTTTAGACCTATATTAATAATATACATTTTAAACTCCTTCTGTCCTGTGTTTTCTAATTAAATTGTATTGTTTTTTTCCCAATTAAATCCCCTCTGAATGTTTTGATTTTTATGCAGTTGCCTGTAAAATATATCTTTTCCCATCAAAAGGACTTTCCTCCAAAGTAAGAACAATGGAAAGCAGAGTTTTTCCTGTAGATGGTTTGATTATCCTAAAAAAACAGAATTCCCAATCCTTTAGCATGGCAGTATTTTCATGTTATAGAACTATGGGGTTTGGTTTTGTTTTTTTGGTATGCCTTTAATGCATCAGTGACTGACTGACAGGCAGGGAACTAAAAATGCAACAGCCATATGACTGCTACAGTACATTTACAACCCTTTGAAATTAAAGTTGTTTTGAAAAAACTGAGGAGAAAGATTTAAAGCCAGAGATCCATTTAACATGTCTCTACAGGAGGAGAAAGGATTCCTCCAAGTGGAATTTGACACATATCCAGTCAAGTTTTCAAATGGTAAGTCTGGTCACTTGCATAGGAAATGCAGAAGGATAAATAGGGCACATCTTTGATGTAGGCCTTAAAAAAAAAAAA
>VXBX01004289.1:198810-283753 GCA_013400415.1 Scytalopus superciliaris | reverse complement strand
CCCTGCCCTGCCCCGCCCCGGGACTCCCTGCCCTGCCACTGCAGTCCGGGCTGGGGGTGTCCCCTCCGGGTGGGCAATCGCACCGCCGCAGCCCCGCTCCCCTCCCAGGCGCCAGGGCTCGGGTTTCTCCCCGCCCCGGCCGCGCCCAGGGTGGGCGCAGCGCAAGGGACACGGAGCCCCCGACCCCGTGTCCCCGGGCAGAGCACGGCCCTGTGGGACGGGGCCATCCTGATCCTGGCGGGACAGAGAGGGGGCAGCCGCCCTCGCATCACCTCGGCACACCTTGCCCGTGTGCCAGGCCGGCAAGCTTGTCCTAGAATCTCCCGCCGAGCACCGGCCAGGCAGCTCCACCCAAGCGCAGGACCGTCTTCTGGGAACGGAACTGTGGAGGGGATTGAGTTTTCCTGTCAGATTTAGGAAAAAATCCTAATACCCCGTTGCTCTAAGCCTTCACCTACTGTCGCTGTACTGAAGGGTTTTCCTTGTCCTCCCCCGGCGTGGGGTATTTTACTCCTGAAAACAGTGCCGCAGGACAGAGAGTAGTCAGCCTTGCCTATCCGTGTTGTACAAGACTGCTCACTGCTGATGGCTCCTTCCTTCTGCATGGGGCGAAATCAGAACAACCTCCCATTGCTTCCTCTACGTTTTAGAGTAACTTTTTCACATTCCTGTTCAGCTCTTCAGTTTCTGACAAAGTTACCAGCCATGCCTTCAGACAGTATGGGAACAAAGGAAAACGAGCATTGTGCAAGAGATCTGGTATTTGACAGGCCTTGAAAGGGCTCCCTTGATCTTAGTGAGGAGCTTTACTGTGCATGTTTTCAGCAGATCAGTCACTGACTCTTGATTTAGCTCATACTGAATTGTGTGCATCCTGAAATCAAGTCTGTTAGTTCTACCTTGCCTCACTCAAGTCCTTTGAATATCAGGACTTCCCTGTTGCTGTAATAATCCCTGTGTATGGATAACTTATGTATAATGTTATTTTGAAACTGAGAAACAAGAAGTACTTCTTCAAAATGAAAAGGTAAGTTACAAAGATTACTTATTGTATCTGAAATAAAATTCAGTATGATTTCAACTATCAAATATTGCACGTTAGAAATTAACTACTATCCCCTAATGGAAGTTCAGAACATGTCATTTTCTTTTTGGAATGAAATTCCCCTTTCATTCCCCTTCAGTTGATAGAAATGTGTAAAGTTTAACACTTCTGCAAAATGCTGAGCAACTACCAGAGCAGGGCATTGAGACAATGCAGGAGTGAGACATCTTGTCATCCTAAGCACATGTAGCTGTGTAGCTCCTGGAATGAGATCAGCACACTGCAAGATCTGACAGTCAGTCATTCAGCAGTGTATCTTTTTTTAAGTCCTCATCTCTAGAGCCATCAGAAGGTTCCCTGGATGACACTGATGTGGAGCAGTGACTGTTTCATGTAAAGGCGTCAAACAGCTCCTCAGCTGCTATTCATCTTCCTTCCAGCTACTGACATCAAAGGAGTTAAAACAATCAACAGCAGCTGTGAATCTGCATTTCTACTACTCAAAAAGTTTTCACCCTCATTTTCAAAGCAGCAAAATAGGCATGATTCAAAACTGAAACGCTAAATTGTGGTTTAGTTAGTGTGAAATTGTAACATGGTTGCGCCACCACCCCAACCATTTAGGTAGTTTTGGGTGACTTTTGGGCTTTTCTGCCAGAGATTGTCACAGATCCTGGATTAATTTCTTAATGAATCATGAAAATGGAGACAAAACTCTATCCCTTCAATATCAGACAAGAGAACAGTTTTCCAGAATTCTTTCCCCTTGCAAGTTTATGTCCTAAACAGATCTGCTCTTCCTCAAGACTAGCCTTAATTCTATCACCTACAAAAAGCTGACACAGGAACCATGTGGCTGCATTTGAAGGATCTCTTTGCAGCTGTATTTCTAAGCATTTGAGAGAGCCCACCCTAAACCTTAATTGGATGACTTTTTTCTCATACTTGGCATTGTAGGTTATCAGTGAGTGTCATGTAGGCAAGGGGCAAATGTGTGCAAGCTGCTTATGGTACTCAGAGACAAATTACAGCCTCTTGAGACTGGCATTACCGGGAGAGTTTAGGAAAAGAAAGACACTGCTGAAAGTTGTAGAAACTTTGTCGAACTTCCAGTCTAGTGGACCCTGGACTGCTAAAGAAGGAGTTGAGATGGTGGCAGGGTTCCTAGTTGACAGAAAAAGGCAGATTGTAAAGCTATGGGATTCAGTTATTGGTGCATAAATAGCTGCTTATCAGGTATGATATGAAATTGAGAACCTCACCTGTCAGGAGGAAATGCGCCTGTTGTGTCCTAGACTCTGCAAGAGTAAATGAGTAAATGTGATCATGATTCACCAGGCATCAATGAAATCAGTGGAAAATAAGTCTGCTGGAGAATGATGAACCTGTATTTTCAGAAATATTTGAGGTTTCTAGTACCTGAGGTGCAGGACCAATCAGAAAGCAAAATCAATGTAAACTGACAATAAGGAGTAATAGAGACAGAACCTGGATTTTATTAGGGGTTAGGTAAATTTGCAGATAAGGTGGAACCAACACTGGCAGCCAAGTACCTGTATTTACAAATAAAATATATACATTTTTATATATAGAATTATCCTGAAATAATAAGAAGAAATTCTTCCCAAAACATCTTGCCACCATTCAATCAAAATAGCATATCTCCCACAATCCTCTGTGAGTTAATAACACTAGAAGTGAAATATCACAGTGACTTGCTCTGGTGCTTGACATTGGTTTGCCATCTAAGGCAATTTCAGAGGAGCCATTGGGACAGTTTGTTAAGCATATTAGTCCACAGTTTGGCAGCATTTTCTATAGCAGATGTGCACACTTTGTCTAACTCATCTTGTGCTGCTCATTCTTGAGTAATACTGCTGCCTCTGTTACCTTGGTACTGTTCAGTGTCTGAGCAGTGAACCAGATCAGAGTTAAACCAGGTCTAGGTTAAAAATAACACAGTAAAAACACCCAAACCTAGGTCAGATTCATAGCTTGTATGTATGTCTGGCTAGTTGTATTGGTTGTATTAGTAGGGTGGCTTAAACTGATGTTGCAGCTTTAGGAGCTTTGTCAGGCAACAGCCTTAACTTTCTAGAAGTAGAAAGAGTCTGCAAAGTCAAAACCTACACATCTATCTTAAAATGAAACAGAGATACATTTCCCTGGCATTGGTCTCCTGTTGGAGCTTAAGGATCTTTGTCCAAATACTTTTCTGCCTCAGTCCTAAGGGGTCCAGTTTAAAAAGAACTATATTAGAGTACCGGTCCCATAAATGCAAACATGCAACAATATGTGAACAAGGTAACCATACTATAAAAGATCTTTCAAGATTTAATATTTCAAATGCAATTATAAGGTAGTAACTACTGCTGAGATTTTCATTTGTTAGTTTTTGCATTTGGGAGGGGGTATGAGAGAAAGTTACTGGGAAAACAAAACAAACAAAATATTTGATTTCCCCATAGCTGTTCAAATTGGGAAAAGGAGTGGTTTGGGTCTTTAATCACTCTGTCAGCATAGTTTACCTGTAATACATCCCATTGCTGGTGAGAAGAAGGGAAAGAAAATCATTGTAGGAAGAACATACTGATTCTGAATGTCATTAGCTTTCCTCTGTGGGACCTATACTACTCCCTTTTTGATTCCCGAAGTTGGAAGGCATTTGTATTAAATTAAGTCCTGTGTGTGGGCTGGTGTTGAGTAACTGATCACATGACTGCTTCAGCTGTGTTGCAAAAACACATGAAAGCACATGTTCCTGAAAATCTTCATGAATATGCTTTCAGCTGTGTCTGTCCTTGGTCTCCTGTGTGTCATGTAAGCCCACTGCTGCTTATGGAAGAGTGTCTCCAAATCTACTCTCAGTTAGAAGTAAAAACAATCAGTGGATGAGTTCCTGTTCCCAATTAGAAAGAACTGAGATTTATTTTTAAATTATCTAAATACATAATACTGGTATTTCAAATTTAAAATTTCTAAACCTTTGTGATTTACCAAAACACAGAAAATCTAGGGTTTTGTTCAGACCGTATCTATGTCTTGTTTTTCCTGTAAGCTTCCCTACAACACCCTGCAACAATGGCAGTGGGCCATACAGTCTATTATTCATATGGTGTCATTTGAGAAATTTTAGAAGAAAAATATACTCTTACACTTACCCCTAAGGTTCTCTTCAAGAAACTTCATCTTCCTTCTGCTGTAAGATACATGTGAGCTTGCATGAAGAGGATATATTGTCCACTGTCAAGTATAATTAAGCACAGATGTCTGAGACACCAAAAAGCAGCAAATGTTAGAGAGGGTCTTAATTTTATCATTTTGCTTATGTTCTCTTTAGAAATCTGAATTTCATTTAGAATCAGTTAAAGAGGAACAAGCTTCTAGTTTAATCAGCATATTTTGTTACGCTCACATGATCTCATCTTAAGAAAGACTTTAAAGAAGTTTTTTTCTCTCTTGAAAACTTGTGCTGCTGAAGTAAAGACAGACTTCCCCAAAGAGTTTTCCAATATTTAGACATGTAATAGTGTCATACAGACGATGACTATGGCAGCCTGACTAGGAAATGCAAAAAATAGATCATTATAGTTAACAACATCTTAACTAAGAGCTGCATTTAGGTCTACAGGTTGGTAAGGCTGGAAATTAATCATTTTATATGTATGTGTGATTAATGTCTTGCATATTTAAATTTTGTCTAAGATTTTTGAGTTGCGAAATCAGATGCAACTAAATAATTAGTTCTCCTTTCCCATTTCAAAGGAATTGCAGATCTTTTGAAACTTTCCCATCTGAAATTCAAATGAAGACTGTTTTTATGTACCATCTTTGTGTCTTCCATTGCAGAAGTATGGATCAGCAGGGTTGTAGCATTTTTTTCATTACTTTCACCTTTTAAAATAAATATTTTAGTTTGATATAGTTACTTTGACATGAAGAGCAAATATGTTTGTTCAGAAAGTTTCAACATGAAAAATTATCTAGCTTACATTTTTTTTCAAGATCAGTAATTTCTTTAAATCAATTCTTTCTTGTAATAATTTCCATTTCAACATATTCATCTCTCCACAGAAAAAAATTCTGATAATCACTTGATATTGTGAGTTTCTATTTTTTTTGTATTTCTGCACTTCCATAGGTTCTACGTCTGCTGATGAGATTGGGTGCAATGGGAATGAAACAGAATCCATGAGAACTTTGTCTAGATTTATTTATTGGCTGCAAAGCAAGTTTAAGTTAAACATTGGTCTGTTGCATCAACTAGAAGAGGTAAATGAGAGGATGAATTAAAAGCACAAGCTTTGGTTATTTAACCGAGGTAGACCAAAACAGATACTAGTTTTGCTGACATGAAGGATCAGTTCTGTACTCAGATATGAATTTATACAGCACTTACCATCACTAGACCAAAATCACCTGCAATATTTTACACATACGATAGTTTCAGTTTGTATCAGTCCTTGAGTATTTGCATATGTCAGTACAATGATACCATTAATTCTACAGTTCATAGTTATTTTCCAAAGGTGTCCATGCAAGGATACTTAAATGACTGCGTATTTTGGGAGGAATGTGCATCTTCTTTGCTGTCCCTTTTTTTTTTTTTTTTTTATTAATTTGTAACAAAAAGTATGCATGGGAAATGATTAGTGCAAGTTAGACAATCAATAGTTTAGAAACTGTGGATCAAATGATGCTGAGGCTGAAAGCTTTTGGCTCTGTAAGAAGAAGTAAACACTATGAAAACAGCCCCAAAATTATGAAGGTTTTGGTTAAGTGTGGACCATGTTCTTTCAGCAGTGACATATGTTTCAGACAGGAAAAACCTCACAAGACCCCATTATTTCTTGAGAAAAACCCAACAAACCCACCAAAAAACCAAACTGAAACAGTTGTTGGAAGAGAACTGTTGAAAGGAAACATCTGGAGGAAATGCCCGTCCAATTTCAATCTTGTGTTTGGAATACTATAACATACATTTTCCAGGATGTGATACAGTGCTTCATCAGACAGCATCACAATGAGATCATACCTCTGAATATGGACTCCAGGCCACCTTTATGAAGCATGGTAAACATTATCTCTGATTCTGCTTCCTGAGAGAGCATATTAGAAATATTTCTCATCAGTTGGTTATTTCTTTGATGCTATCATGAAATCCTAGATATGCACAAAAGGATTACCTCTCAAACTCCTAATCTATGTGAGGATGGAAGCAAGCATCTCAAACCAGGAGCCATCCTTGAGAAGTCAAGACAGTTGCAAAGAAGTTTAAGACAAGCCACAAAAATATGATAAGAAATAATTATGGTAGAAGGCAGTGAAAATTGATTAATTTTCTGTAACTGTTTGCACAATGCGAGACTTCTGGAATTTTTTAGAGGAGATGAGACTAAAAGATTGTTCTAGCTTTTTATATATCTTATGTATGTATATTAATATTGTTCTAGCACTCCTTCTATGAGTGGTCCTAGCATGATTCCAAAAACCATCCATTCCCCATACTGTGTCTTCATGGATTTATTAGCCTCTTCAAAAATTATGGAAAATAAAAATTCTCTGACAAGCTAACAGAACTCTAGTTGTTAAAATGTCGACTTAAAATGTCCTTGGTAGTGGCATTATCTTCATAAGTAGTTATTTGATAGCTGTGTATCTGTGATTTCATAGTAATCAGGTCCAATAAAAGTTTAGACCCTCACATTTTAAACATTAAGAACTTTTGTTGTCCTGCAGGAACAAGTCAAAATATGTATCACTGTCATGTAATTTGAAAGAGGTTTTTTCCAAGTTACAGTCTCATATTCAAGGAGAATGTAGTAGTATTGAGACAAGGCAGAAAACAAAGTCTGTAGAGAATACACTCTATGAAATCATCCACTTACAGGTAAACATAGTTGTTCTGGTGCCTGCTTTTTTGCCAAAATAGGCTGTGTTATTTACCTGCTTGTTTTTTTCCCCCTCTATATAGTATATAGATAGTATATCTATATAAGGGACACCATAAACAATGTTACAAATTGTTGCTATGAAATTTGTAATGAAATAAACTGATGAACTGCTGCCCTACTTAATGGAGTTATTCACAGTTGTCTTTGCTCTGTGTAAGAGTACTGCATGTAATAGCTTTAATATTTTCTTTTCTGCATTTTGATTTTGGCATGTCCTAGTTCTCAGTTTCTTTCTGAAATGTAATCACAGCTGGATGTATTTGTCATGTATGTGGCCTTTTGTGCGTTTGCAAAATGTACAGACTTAACACTCAATATACATGTATGAACTATGTACATATGTATTTTGATCTCATATTCTAATTGTATGTCTTCTGTTGCAAAATGGGCCTGGAGCACTTATAACATATTCATGCTTTTTCATTAACTAAGTCTAAAAATTTACATACCCTATATATAGAGGGATCAGGTTTGGAAAATGTTATTCTTTCTTGGTGAGTATTTATCAAACCTGAGCAGGTACCCCACAGTATAGTCTACACTGAGAGGAGAATAACCTGACTCTATTATTCCTTCAGTTATCAAAGACTATTGATATTCAGCTTTTGTTGCTTAAATATATAATTCCCAAACCAAACAAACAAGATGCTTTAACAAAATTCAGCAAATTAGGTTAATTCTTTAACCTAAAAGCAATATATCATGATTCTAAGACATCAGTGATTTCCTAAGGAAGGAGTAGATCTACCATGTTTTTTTGCTTTTAGTGACATAGTTCTTCCAAAAGTCAAGGAAAGGCCATATGTGTGTCTTCCACATAGCTGTGGTTTGTCTCCAGCTAAGCATGATGATCTGCCTTTGTGGGGAGTTACTGTATGCCAAGTGTATAAATGTTTATAAAGGAGCAGAATGCACAGTGAAACTGGCTGTTCTGTACTACCAATAGCACAGATGATTCAAAAAATCTTTCACGTCTTGGAGGACCATGCAGGCATGTGTTCAGCTGTAGCATGGCCCTGAGTTTTAGTGAACTGAAAGTTCAGCTCATACATGAATGTCCTGATTAGAGACTCAGTGACGAGTTTGGACCAGCAGCTCCCATCTTTGCCTGGGAGCTGATTCTCCACCTGTATCTGTTTTACCCAGCTGCTGCACCAGAAAGCTCAGGAGGTGGCCGTGTCCTGCACATGTTCCCTGTTCTCTGCTCCCCCATCCCTTCCTGAGGCTGAGAAGGCTTGGCCAAATCCATCACGCCTTGCAAGGGAGCTGTTGTGCCTTGGGCGAGGAATTGCTGACAGGTGGCTTTGGGTGTGGGCCTGCCGGAGAGCCACAGGCCCCGTGGGAGAGCCTGGCCACCCTGCGCCATACACAGCCAGTTCCAGCCGGTCACAGCCAGTCCCAGCCAGTTCCAGCCGGTCCCAGCCAGTTCCAGCCACCCCCAGCCAGCGCCAGCTGACTTCCTCGGCAGCTCCCTGAGGGCTGGTCCAGGCAGCCATTCTGGGGACACCTCTGACGATCCCTGACAAAGGGCAAAGCTCTGCATGGGCTGTGGGGTGTGAGGGAAAAAGAGTGAAGGGCAGCCCTGAGGGCACCAGGGGTGGGGCAGGAGTAGGGAAGGTGCCCCAGGAGCCAGAGCAGAGACTCCCCTGTGACCTGGGAAGACGAAACGCCATTAAAGACGTCCAGGCTGCGGCTCATGGAGGCCTCATCCTGGAGCCGGTGGATGTGGCCCAAAGGAACTAGAGGCTGTGTAGACCCCACACTGTAGCAGGCTCTCCTGAAAGAAACTGGATCTGGAGAGCTCACGCTGGAGCAGAGTCTTCTTGGCAGGAACTGTGGCGATGGATAGCCCATGCTGGAGCTGGTTGCCCTGAGAGGAACCATGACCCTGCAGAGCCCACATTGTAGCAAGTGGGCTACAATTGCACCGACGCCAGAGCAGGTTCTCCTGACAGGAACTGTGGCCCATGGAGAGGAACCTGCAGCCCATGGAGGACCCACACTGGAGCTGAGGAAAAATGTGAGAACAAGGGAGAGGCAGGAAGGGACTGTGATGTACTCACAGTAACCCCACATTCCTCATGCACTCTGCACCTCTTGAGCGTGGCTCAAGGATATAGGGATATAGGGAACCAGGGAATTAAGGAGTGAAGCTGGCTGAGGGCAAAAAGTGTTGGTGGGAAAGGTGGTGTTTTGTCTTTGATTCTCACTCTCCAAATCTATTTTAACTGGCATGAAATTATTGTTCCACAACTCAATCTTTTCCTCATACAAGTGATTTGTAAGTGACCCAAAAGCTTTTTCATCATACTTTCTCTCCTTGTTTCGTTTGAGGAGGGGGAGTAAGAGAGAGGCTGGGTGGCTGTCTGGCAGCCAGACAAGGTCAACCTACCACAAAGTTCCACACCTTTTCCGATTCCACAATATTGTTCTCAGTGTAAAGGGACTGGGGCGGTAAAATTTGAGGTATAATCACTATTCAGGTCTATATTAAATGTATAAGTCAATGACTGTATATAATATCATAAATATGTTCCCTGTTTAACTGTCTTGCCTAAAACATGATTTGTTGCTTTGTAAAAACTTTTTTTATTATTATTTTTATTTTGTGCAGCTTACCATGAGAGTAATGATAAAAGAAGGCTTAATCAAGGTCTAGAACCTGCAGAAGAGTCAAGCTAGTTCTTCATGACTAAATAGTAAGAAACCGCATGTTTTTTATTTTTACATACTTTAAAGTGATATGAAAATTCTTATATGATGTATAAGCAAAGGCTCCAGCTCTTGGTTATATTGATTATACAAATACCTCTCTGGGGTTTACAGCTATGACAAGCTTAGTATTATACCTTGTGGTCTCACCCCTGATAACCCTTCCCTACCATGTATTCCCCATGAGAATTCTTCCTGGGGCTGTACAGAAAGTTGCAGAATTCAAAATTATTGAAGATCTTGTCCTATAAATGTGAATTTGTGAATTTGCAAGGTGAGTGAAGAATCTACACCACAGTATTTAATATATAATGATTAGAGATATGAAAATGCATCATTATTTTAAAAACAGAAGATTTTTTTGTTTTAGGCAGAGTACAGATATCTTTTTAGGGTCATGATTTTAGAGCAAGTGAAAAGATTGCTAATGAAAACCCACACCTATGTTTCAACATCATTATAAATCAGGTGATAGCACTTAAAATTTGATACGTGAAATTCTATGGCTATCAACCTACCACATAAGAAAGGAGCAAAAATAACTTACTCATCTTCTTTCTTGTGACATGTCTGAACCACAGTTTTCTTTTTATTCTCACAGTCAAGATTATTTCATGTATACAAACTGACCATAAATGAGCATACAGTTTGCACCATAGGCATGCCTGCGGGGTAATAAAACATAATATCTGGTTTTAGAAATGAGTGTTGCTTATCTGGGAAAAAAAAAAAAATCTGCTTACTGAGATCACAGAAGGCAGTTCAGAATTTGTGTCATCATAAATGGGTTAAAAAAAAAAAAGGTTGACGATGTAATTTTGTATAGAAGACAAAATTGTATGTTTCACAGAAAACCAAATTCAGATCTAGAGCTAACATATGCTGAACATCTTCAGCAATGGACCATGTCCCTGTAACCTTCAGTAGCTGTAAAAGCTGTTTCACATTTCACTTAATAAAGGAGAGATTTACCCACACTAGAGTCAATTTAAAATTCTAGCTCTTTAATGGCTAATGGAGATTTTCTGTTGTTTTCAACTAGGCCACAGCCTGTGTATTTGTCTGGGACTGTGTGAAAACTGAAACATGATCATTAGGTGGAATCACATAATTGTGCCTTTTTTTCTTTTTTAGTTTTTCCGGCTAATGAAAATTAAAATATAACCCTCAAAAATTCTGGCATATTTATTTAAAACATGGTTACATAAATACTTAGCAAAATGCATAAAAAATATGTTTTCTGGTTAAATGAATTTTCTCAAGATTTTTTTACTTTGTAATGATAGTGTGTTATAATGCCTTGACAGTATCAGTGTTTCTGTTTTGTGAAAAGGTGTTACATTTTTTTCTACTGAAGTAGAATGAAATGTAATATTTTGCATGCCTTTCTGAACAAACTTGTTTCTGCTGTAAATGTATTGCAGTTACTGTGTGGAACAAGTCACTAAACATCCCCTCTCATGTCCCAGTGATTCATATATTGACAGTAAATCTTTCAAAGTCGAGATTAAAGATGTTTACAAACATAGACTTTATGAAAATATAGACTTAAAAAGGTAGCTATCTTTTTTTTTTAAAAAAAAAAAAGGTAGAGAATGAATTTTCTTGTGGTAATTTTGTATTTCCAGATAATTTTGACCCTTTTTCCACTTGGTCATTTTCAGTTATTGTTTATCTGAACCAGTTAATAAGGCTTATATAAGCAAGCCTGGCAATCAACCAAATTTGTGTATATTGGAGAGCTTGAGATGGGTATATCTCTTCATGAGTACAGTAATAGTCTTCTGAACCCAACTGGATCATGTGCAAAGATACCTGCATTGCTTTTCTATCTTTCTCCTTGTCTAGATTCATTCTTTTATTTACTTCTAGATTTCAAAACCAGAAATGGCTACTTTTTTGAAATTAAAAATCCAAAACTTAGACTTGTGTAATCTCTGTTTTCAGAAGGTTTTTGAATATTCATGTTGTGTTGGCTGCTTCTTCATCTTTCATGGTTTAGGTCTTTTTATTAGATGCAGTTTGTGAAGACTGCAAAATCAAATAACTCTAGTTTTATGTATTTCCAGGGGGCCCAGTGTTTTGAAATTAAGAAGCCACATGTGTCAGTACAGTAATATAATTCTGCTTCAAAGCAGATACTTGGGTCTAGTGTTCGTGGTCACTCAGTTTGATATACCCATAAAAAGTTAAATATTTTTTAAAGAATTGCTCTTTTCCATAGAAAGGGCAATCCAGTGCTTCTGAGATCATTAGGAGACTGCAATGACTGCTGGACTTCAAGCTTACTCTTCAGAGAAAAGTAGAACAATCCCAAAAGTTAATGGTAGTAGGGGCCTGGTTTCCACAAGGGAAAAAAATTGCAGCTTTTCAAATGTCTTCATGTTTAAAGGAACAAGTTGACTGATGGAAATTTCACTGCAAATATTAGTGTTCCTTGAAGTTTGTTTTATTGCAATATTTTTCTATTAATCATTGTTCATGTCTGCTAACTGTGTAGCATAAGCAATAGGTAATTATTCACAAGGGATATTGCTTTTCCTTCATTTGCATATCAATTTATAGAAAATATAAAGCAAAAGGAAGTATCAGCATTAAAGTTTCAAAGGAAAAAAAGTCATCTGGAAACAAAAACATTTCACTTGCTATTATGAATTGTTTGGGTCTATTTCTGTAGTGAGTCATAGAATCACAGAATCATAGAACCAGGTTGGAAGGGACCCCAAGGATCATCTGGTCCAACCTTTCTTGGCAAAAGCACAGTCTAGACAAGATGGCTCAGCACCCTGTGCAGCTGAATCTTAAAAGTGTCCAGTGGTGGGGAATCCATCACTTCCCTGGCAAGATTATTCTGACAGCCAGTTGTTCTCATTGTGAATTATTTTTTTTTTGTGTCCAATTGGAATCTGTCCAGGAATAACTTATAGCCATTACTACTTGTCTTTTCCCTTTGAGTCTTTGTAAAAGGGGAATCTCCATCTATTTTGTAGCCATTCTTTAAATACTGGAACATGGTGATAAGGTCTCACCTAAGCCTTCTTCTTCTAAGGCTGGGCAAACCTTTTCAGCATTTCCCCATATGGCAGGCTTTCCAGTCACTGGATCATCTCTGTGGCCCTTCTCTGGACCCTCTTCAGCCTGTCCACGTTTTTTTGTATCTTGGGGATCAAAACCAACCACAGTACGTGGCCTGGAAGTAGCACCTTCTAGGTGACAGATAATGCTGGGATAATGTGGGATAATGACTTCTGTACCTCTGCTGCTGATGCAGCCCAGTGTCCCACTGGCTTTCCCTGCTGCAGCAGCAGCACTGCTCGCTCACACTGGGCTGCTGGTCCACCAGGACCCCCAAATCCTTTTCACAGAGCTGCTCCTCAGACAGGTAGACCCCACCCTGTGCTGTGCTCCTGGACTTTGTCTTTCCAGGTGCAGACCTTACACCTGTCCTTACTGAACTTCATAAGGTTCTTGTTAGCCTACTCTTCTAGCCTATTCAGGTCTTCCTGCAGGGTTGCTCTCCCTTCCAAATTGTCTACTTCCTACTCAGTTTTGTATCATTAGCAAATTTCATCAAGCTACACTTGATCCCATCATCCATGTAATTTAAAGAGCAATGTGCTCAATATCGATCGCTGGAGGCCCCCACTTTAAATTCAGGATGGTGTAGACTGTAGATAGAGATGTAGCTATAGATAGAGATGTATACACACATATACATCCATTAAAGGGAAAAGAACTATCCTTTAAAAGGATTTAAACTGATGCCTCTACATCTTTTAAAATTACATTTTAAACACAGCAAAGTGTATTTCAACAAGAGCTGCTGTTGCTGTTAAGGGAGATTTTTAAATAAATAAAGATAGATAAAGAGTGCAGCAAGCACTGTGATACTTGCAAGTGGGGAAAGGTCTGTTTAAATCTGGGGTGATATAAGCACAGAATCATAAGCACAAAGGAAGTGTCATGCATAGTTCTGGTATTTGGATAAAAATTGCAGCTCTGGATCTAATCAGTTGAGCACAGGGTCTGACTTCAATAGATGTGTGTGTATAAGTAACTGTTTGCCATCTTAGGCTGTAACAGCCAGCAGAGCTTATAATGAACCACGACTTGTAGAGAATTACACCATAGTAAATCATGCAGATCATATATTAAAAACTGTAAGATGCAGCAATACAGTTTGTTAGGCAGACTGCAGACTTTTATTCCATGTCTCAAAGCTAAATAGCATATGCCTGAAGGATGACTGGGGATGAGAGCGAGTTAGACTGATTTACACCTGCTGAGAATGTGGTATGGTGAATTATTTTCAATCACTCCTTGAGCAGTAGGTATGTATTGTTGTCTTTCTGAAATATTTTCCTCCAATTGCCTCTGTTGAGCTGTGGTTGCTGACATTAAATATTTGAGAGCAGTTTTGCCACAAGCAGGAGGAGTTTCAGTGACAGCTGAAGTTTTCCCATAAACTTGTGTAGATTATGCAATTTAAGTGAACAGAATTCAGTCGTAGCTGCCTGTCATGTTGATCATAATCACAGATACTTTTTAGAGTGTATTTTTTTAAGTCTGCACATATGATCTCTGCAACTCAGAGTTTGTATACCACACAGCATGTGGCTCAGTTTTTACAGAATCTTGACAGATGCAGTCAGAAACAACTCCCTGAAGTCTAAAAATAATTGTATTTTGGTGATCTCTTATACTATAATCACTATCCCATACAAATGTAACAATCATATGGCATTGGAAATTACTCTGAAAAATCAAAGGAATTGCCCACAGCATGTAACCACTGAATCTTTTCTTTAACAAAGAAGAAATATTATAGATAGAGCATACTAAAGAAAATATTTACTTAGAATACTTATTTAAAGAAATACATGGAAATCTTTTGTCAGGTTAGTTTTAACTTAAATCATTAGAAAGATTTTGAATAGCAAATCAACCCTGCATATGGGTTGTAAATGACATATTTACTTAAACTATTACTAGTATTTGGCCTGCACAATTTCATGTTAAGGAACTTACAAAATTTCTTCTATTTTCTCCATATCAAAAATAAAGAAAACTGTGTTTCATTTGTGTCTGGAATATAGATACGCCATTGTAACATAGTGAAAGTGTTGGGCTCATACTTTTAATTATTCCACAGAAATATCAATGACTGAAGTGAATGATTTTCCAGAATAGAAAGTCAGAGAAAGCAGATGAAATGTCTGATGAAACAGACTGCTTACAGTAACTTTAAAATAATTATAATGTTCCATGACTGTAGGGAACTCCAAGTACAAATCATGTGTACCCTTTCAGATCCATGCAGTAGATCTGAAGTTAAAACCTATCCTCGAGATGATTGCTGAAAAAAAGAAATAATTAGGTGCTGAAAAGAAAAAATAAATGGGCACTGAAAAGTCTCCAGCCATTCATCAGTAAAACTATGGGTTTATATCTTATTTTGTTGTAGAATCATAAAGCTAACATTTCTCTAGGTTTTCTCTTTTTTCTGTCCAAGTTTTCCTTGGCAGAAAGAGAGGAGTATCAGTGCTTTTTGGGATTCCCAAGGTTCCAACAGGACTCTGGACTACGGCCTTTGGAACTAGTAACCACTAGCATAGTAACCATCACTGGGTTACACCCATTGGACTAGTAACCACTGTGTAGAGTTTTTTCATTCAGAAAATGTGTAATTAAATGGAAAATGAGCAAATTAAGAACAGCATTAGGCATGACTCTGCAACTTAATACAAAGGCCAACAGTTTCAAGCCGAGCATGAAACAGGTGTCTGAAATGGTGTGCCATTGAGGAAGGATGTAGTAAGTCCAGCATGCACATATAAGTAATCAAACTGAGACCAGGTTCTGTGGACAATATATATGACAGCATCAAGCACATCTCTCCTATTGCTTGAGACTTGCATTTCGAGGAAAAAGGAAATGAAAATTTTATTAGGCAGCTTACTCAAACCAGAACGAGCTTTGAAATCTGAGGTCTATATGTATTACCAGTCAGATTTCCCTTGCAACACAGCAAAAAGTTTTTAAAATAAAATAATAAAAGAATCCCAACCCAAACACAGGAATTAAATCTCTATCTAATGACTTAGAGATTCTAAAGGTAGATGATTTTCAAGTATCCTCACTTTTATGAAACAGAGATCAACTAATTAACAGCTGAACAACATGTGACTTGAGTGATCTATCACCTATAATTATGTGCAAATAATAGCCTTACATTTCAGGTAATCCATAGGCAGTAATTTATTTGGACAAGTGTCAGTGAACAGTGCTGAATAACAAGCAAATTTCGTTAGATCATTACTGGTTTGTGGTTCAGTTCTAGCAGCAAAATTGACATGTAGTAAATAGTGTTAATTTTGAATGGTTCATCCAATTTTGCTAAAAGGCTTCTTGGGGAAAAGATGACACAGTTTCAATTCTCATTTTCAGCAACTGATTTCTGTATTGCAAATAAGTCATAGATAGCAAATCAAGAATGTGCTCCTTACAACATGAGCAGCTCTAGCTGTGTGTACAATAAAATATTATTTGATGACAGCATTAATCCAAAAATGCCAGATGTATATTTTGATGTTTGCTTTTATTGTCCATTTCACATGGTTCCAGTTTTCATCTCCTAAAGGTTATTGTTTTCATGAGCTGGATACTCTGGAGAGCACTCTAAATTATCCAACATCCTTTAAGTAGTGTGTCTCTGAGATTTCAGAAATTTAGAAGGAAAATAATGGAATCTGAGGCATGTACCGAGACCAAAATTATTTGTTTAATTGTTTAATTATTATGGGTACTGAATAGAACATTCAGCCAATAACTAGTAATGTTGTTTGCCTTTTTTTTCCCGTTTTGCACAAGTCTGCCCTTTCATCTTGTGAATTGCAATGCAGCTCTTCTTCAGCCACCTTTGTCTTAGATGTTGGTTGCATGACAAACTTTTGCTTAGTCATTTTTATAATCTTTTGTTAGACAAATAGTGGGTGGTAGGGCTACTTATCTGCTCCTTGTTCCTGGATGACCTGCCAAGGTTAAGCATGCCCTAATATCCATGTAGAATCAGATTTTCTTCATAGAGGTGCAGCTTTCAACTCTAGAAGCGTAACCTGCAACCCCAATAGAAATGGTATTTCTCCTATCTTCTTGTGAAGGAGAGATGGTGTACACTGTTGCATCTTGGTTATCGGGATAGAATATGGGGAGGGTTTACTAATATTTATACCCTAGTGTAAATTTTATGCAGATAAGATTTTAAGCTGAATGAATGTGGGAAAATTCCTCTGAGTGAAAAAGCCCCACTTCTGTTAGTAAGTGATATTTTTTCAAGCCATTTATCTGAACTAAAACACTCCTCAGTTTCATGATCTTCTTTCAATGCAGATTAGGAAGTTCTTGATTTGAACGTACAGCGTAAAATAAAGAACAAAGCAGCTTTCCTCCTTATTATGTTCTATGATGCATATTTTTCACTTCACTGCAGATTTATGTTTTTCCCTACTAGCTGAAATATACTGTAATTCTCTTCTTCTCATAGCAAATAGCATAATACAGCAACACTAGGAAGACAAGGCATTTTGGATTTTTTTATCAGCTATAGCAATAAATAACATGCATAGGGGCAATACGAAAGAATTTAGTGTCTTAATTCTGTATCTAAGCTTAGTCTCAACTTTTGTGCCATCAAACTGCAGAAGCCAGGAAGAAGGGAAGATGAACTTGTATGTTCTGTTTGTACAATACAATACTTCTCTCATCTGTTACTATGCAGTGTATATTTGAAGCAACAGAAACAAAGCTAGGCACTTACTGAATTAAGTTTGATTTCTAAACTTCACCAAAACCAGATCCATCTGGAGGATGTAATGCCCAAATATTCTTGCTCCTTTTAGTCTTCCTGAAAGTGATTAAAGCAAGGACAATTTTGCTGTGGGGCTTATGGAAAAAATGAAGCTGGCTCACTGCTAGGATTTTAGATTCTGGAGATAATTTCTTCTTAACTAGAAGTTTTGTAAAATGAATTTGCCAATACTTTAACTATCTCAGAGGGTGATGAGAGAACAAATGCATTCTCAAGAGCTAAAATGAACTATTCCTATCTGGATAGATCTTTCTGGTCTGCTCGAAACAGTGGTTTGACTTCATCTAGCTCCTCATGCTCAAATAAGCATAGATACTAACTAGCTTAAGTTTCCAGTGATGTGGTATAAACGCTTCTTCTTGCAAACACCTTTTTTCATGGTGAGAAAACAGTAACTGATATAAAAGACTCTAAAGGAGGTACAGGCAAACCAGAACTTCAACCTGTACAAAACAGGGGAAATTGTGAAGCACCCAAACTTAAAATTCGTATTTGAGTATATGCAATAGAATTTGCTGTTTTCAAACAATACAACTTATTTTTCCATCTTCTTTAGAAAGACTTAATTGAAAAAAATTAAGAGAATTCTATTTCCATCTTTGGTGAAATTTTCTAAGGGAAAGAGTAGAAGAGATGGAATGTCCTTTTTTTCAGATTAATTTTACCAATGCTTCCAACTTCCTATTAGCATTTTTTTGTTCCTACTGCCTTCTGACTTACCTTGAACTGTGCCCGGGAAGAATCTAAATCGTGCTGCCCTATAGTGTGCATAGTTTCTTGGAAAGATCCTGGGAAAAGTCATTCCACTTTTCCACATGGGCTGGGGATTTTGAAGACTGAACATTTTCATTCCTATACACCTTAGAAGTAGGATAAAATTTTTGTGAAGGAGGCTGGATGTAACAGAGAGACTTGAGTTACATGAAGCAACAATAAATCTGGATGGTTTGTTACAGAATAAATGATTTCACTAGATTTTAGTTTTCATTTGATACTCTCAGAAACATAAACTCAAATGAGCCTGGGAGCTGAAAAATGTACAAAATCCAGTTGCATATCTTATTTTAGTTGACTTACTAAAATCGCAAGAGAGTTTTAATTATAATATCCATTTCATGTAAGTAGCTAAATTCAAGATACTTCTTTCCTCTTTATTTCACACCACCACCACCACCACCACTACCCCCCTCCCTCTTATATTTGTTTTCAGTGTTAGTTTAATGTGGTTGCAGAGCTCTTTCACAATCCAACAGCCATGCTTTGCACAAGACCTTTCCATAGAGATTCTGGTAAGTGGAAACTTGATGTAAACAAAGCCCAAACAGGAAAGAGCATTGCAAGGAGCTCCATTTACATGGATGGTTGAATCCCAACATGTAAAGAAAGACTTTTGGAAAGGGTTAGGTAATTTCAGGAAAACCATTATGTTGTATTACAAATATTAACTTAATTTTGTATGACTTGAAAAATTCTATTATGTTACATTTCCACTCATAAGAACAATTACTTTCCAGCTAAATATATAAAGTGAGATTTTCTAACTTTTCTAGCTTCTATGGGCTTTTTAGAGATGCAGCCTAATATCCCTTGAGTGCTTTTGAAAATCTTGTGTGGTTAATTTAACATACTCTTGTCTATGTCTCTAGTGTAATGTACATGCTAGCAAAACTTTTTTATAGCATGCAAACATAACATTTTGGAACATTTTTCCAAGCATATCTGAAGGATTTTTCCCTTATCACAGATAAATAAAAGAAAACATAGCCAATACTCTGTTTACTGGTCTTGGATAAGACCATTAACGTGACATAAAAGTACTTAACATAAAAATACTGAGAATTTTTCTTAATCAGTGCCAAATTTATTTCTTGCTGACTATGGGAAAAAGAAGGCTTAAAGTCCTTTAGATACTATGCAGCAGAGGAAGTGCTTATAAATGAAAGTTACATATGAAGCCAGTGAAGAATAGAGAGACTTGTATTTAAGTGGTAAAGTGGGCTGATTTCTGAAGGACACAATGAAACGTGAGAAAATGGGGCAGAGGAGGAAGTTCAGGGTCTCTGGTATATAGTATTTTTTCTGGTGTGTTCAGAGGTTGCGTCAGAATTGTTGTTAGATACAATTATGGTTGCTATCAACAGAAATTCAGACAAAGTTACATGGTCAGAAAAAACAGACACAATTTTCTAATGCAAAGGTCTGGGCATGCCATGTAGCCCTGGGTTAGTAATGGAGCTATGTGGAAGTAGTTCAAGGTAAAGGCTTCAGTACCAGTACCTCTAAAATGTATGGAGATATCACCTTTCATGAATATATGGAATAAATCTGAAACTGTGTAAGCCATTTTGGTTTTAAACCAGAGTAAAAGAATGCAGCTCATTTATCCGAGAGATTTTCCAGTTACCTACACTGATCCATTTCCTCTCTGAAGACAAGGCATTATAAAAGGAATAATTTGAGATATGTGCATTATTACAGCAGTTAGGATTATCTATAGGATAACATCCTACTCTACATGAAAAATATCCAGAAGACATCTGCTGTAAGTATGGCTCCAGTACTAAATAGGAAGTAGATACAGACAAAAATCCACAGAAAATGTTGAGGCTGACCCAGTATTTCCTCCATTATCTCTGGCAATTTTTTGTAATCTTAAGTACAATACAGTAGTTTAAAGTGGAAAAAGAAAGGAAGGAAGGTATTTCATCTGCAGATGAATTTTTATCTAGACAGTAATACCTGACTTACTCACAGAAAAAAACTTTTAATAAAATGTTTAATTTCTTGCTTGCTGTAATAATTGTTTTATTATGCTAAAGAACAGTTTTGCAAACAATTAAACATTGATGAGAGCGAACAACATAAACATTTTTGTGAAGTTACTTACGTATTTATACAAACATATAAACTGCATAGCTATGTATTAAACTAAATTACCACCATTTGTAATAAATAAAACATATAATATATAATAATGCAATTTTAAGTTGTTTAAACAACCAACATAAATGGTGGAGGCAAGACCCTAGAGTTTTTCCCATTGAATTCAAAAGAGACTGCTGTTGAAGAACTTTAATTTAGTAAATCAGTATCTGTGACATACATGCTGAAACGAATGTATCACATGGAAAGGCTAGAAAGAAAATCTGTCTCAGTCATAAGCAGAAATTACTGTATCTGTGCAGAAATTTTCATTGGAATCCTTTTCTGTTGAGACAGGCAGTTTTAGTTCATTCAAACTGATTGAAATTTTTAATGTTCATTATTATTTTCACTGGAGAAATAAAAAAGAAAGATGTGGTTCCTTGGACTTGTGAATCCTTGCCTTGTCATGCAGCAGAACCCCTGTGGGGCCAGGACTGCCCCAAAGACAGGGACCGTGACCTGGGAGAGGCTTGTCCCCCTGTGCCCTGGGGACTTTGGTCACCGCAGAGCTGCTGCCTGTCAGAGTGGGAGGGCTGCAAGCCCATATTTCTGGGTGACCTGCTGAGATGTCAAAGGCCCACTTGGTGGGGTCCTCTCATCCTTAGGCCCTTGCTCCACAAATTACTGCCTGTCCCTTTTAAATGACCATGCTAGGGAGTCAAATAGTTTAATAAGGCCATTGGTGACTTTTCTTGACTATCCAACTTAGAAATCGATAAATCATGCAAAAATAGTTCACCAGGGACACACCTCCTCTGGTCCAACCTCATGCAGAAGTCTGAGCCAGAGGCTGGAGTATGACACCTGGAAGTTTGGGTGGATGTGGATATGTTGTGTGTTGGAGCAAGCATTGTGCTCCCTGGAGTCGTGGGGCAAGGCCTTGGCTGCTCTGTGTGTGCACAGAGGGGGTGTGTGTTGTGGAACAGAAGTCTTAGAAATCACCATGTAATTTATATAGCCACTTTGTTTAGTAGACAAATGGACAATTCTGTGCCATTGAGTGATGTGGTTCTGTTCCTGCTGCTGCTGTTTTCTTAATGCCCCATGACAGACTGAAATAAGCTGACACTTGTAATTTGAACTGAATGGACTTTCAAATATCTTACTTTCCTGTTCAAAGTTTCAAGCAGTTCAATGGCAAAATATAGTTATTTAGTATTAATAAGAGTATCTGTTGCTGCTTAATTAAAACAGATAGATAAATAATAGATCAGTATTAAAATATTAAGAAACTATAAAGCCCAGGCAACCTAGAAAAGAAGGGACTGCTAACATTATGATTGCCTAAGTTCTGAGCCAGAATTTTACAATTCTACTACCAATTCTAATCTTTGGTGTTTTGTTTTTTTTTTTTTTCTATAATGTATGAGCAGAAACAGATGTTTTCCAGTATCTACATCTGATCTGTGTGTAAAGAATTAAGGGCATTATATACTGTCAAAGCAATGACTGCTATTTAACCATGCAGACTCCTGTTAACCTCAGACAGAACTAGAGGGGTAAGCATCTGCATATTGTCCTCAAACCTTAGAGTAACCCATTATGACATACAAGTCTCCATAAATGATATAAAAGTATTTAAAGAAACAACAAGATTAATTTAGATAATTCCAAACAAAGGCAAGCCTTAGTTGTCAGTAGTGTTAGAGTCATGAAATAGTTTTGATTTGCATGATTCAACAATTTCAGGTATTAATCACACATTTTGAACTTAAGCTTGAGTCCTCTTCTTAACTGTTCCAGTACGTTCAGTTTCTTTCAGTCCTGCAGGCCAGCCCCAGGGTGGGCTTAAATGACCACTGTGTTCAAGAGGATTACTCCCTGATACACTGTTTTCGTTGTTCCTAATTTGTTTCCCTTCTTGACCTGGATCAAAGAAATTGGAAAGTCATGACGTCAGCATTCATTTCAAGTTTCCTCAACTACCCAGGCTGGAATGCCCAAGGGAAAAATGCATTTAGCAATGATAGTTATGTTCTTGCTACCCCAGTACTGATCTTCTTGGTCACTAAGGTAGAATAAACTGTGGCACTGACAGAGCCTGTGTAAATCAGCCTCAGAGTTATGACAGAGAAGAGCCATGCTATAGCTCTTACCCTTCCACAAGGAGGTTTTAAGTAAAGTTCCCCTGAATCTAACATACTTAATAAATATCAGATCTGATACCATTACTTACAATCATAAAGTGACAATGGTTTTACATGGCCTTTGTGAAAGCTCAGTTTTGCTCCAAGTTCCCTGTAGTTTATATAGTCAATATTGGTACCAACAAGAGGAAATTCCCTAGAGCAGCCAAGTTGCTTGAGCTGAAAAGAATGCTGGAAATCACTTTTCTAACCAAACATTTTCCAAAGGTATTGCCATAAATCTGCCAAATACATTTCAGACTACTATCTTATGACAGAGTATTCCCCTTGATATACCAAATAGGAAAGACTGTAAACCATGTCTTCTTCTCAGTAACCAAAGAAACATACTGAAAAATGTTAATTTAGTAAAGATAAACATGATGCAACATTTAATATTAAGTTTCAGTTTGAAGAGTACTCGTGTAACAGTGCAATCATAAAGAGCTGGATACATTAATGAGGCCACTTGTGTTAGCAGATGCGACAATGTAAATAGTGATTTGTTATCAAAAGCTGCATGTCAGTCAGTGAACTAAGTTAATTTGTAGTATACATTATTTAAAAAAAAAGTTTTACTGTAAATGTTATAGCCTGCTACTTTTGAACAAGCTCAACTATTTTATTTGTTGGAAGAACAGAAATCATAAAATATGAAACTCCTGTAACTTTCAGGAAAACATGTGGCAAAGAAAGAGGAGTTTCTGTGAAGCGTCTCCAAAGTCCCCTGGATTGTTCTCTCAGGTGACATCCTGAGCAGTCATGTCAGAGACCTGAATGGCACACTGCTAGCCCAGCCACATAAATTGGAGGTGTGCCCAGGCTGGAAGTGTTGGATCCATGTTTGCAGGGACAGGCTTTGCTCAGGTCTTCAATACTCTTGTGATCTGCTGAAACTCTTTTTTAACTTAAAAAAGAATGGGCTGCGTTCTGCTGTTTGGAGTAATATCAGAGGAGTGAGATGAGTAGAACACCTATAAATAAAAATAGGCAAGGATTAGAAAATATATTACTGTGATCCTTGCTTTTCAAAAGTGAAATTAAACAATCCAGACATACTGAGAGTTGAAGTAGGACTTTGTCATGTGCCCTGTGATGAAGTTGAGAGTCCGTGATCTCTCAAGAATGTGAGATGCTTATGTCTAAGGGTAATCCTGGATCCCCTACCTACCTTCACCACTCACCAGGTAGAGCTAGGTATATGATCTCTGAAGAAGGAGAAGGGAAGCTAGGGATCAGATGATATATATGTATTTGATCCTTGATTTGCTATAAGAAAACATTGCTTCTTGCTTTGTCAGGGCTTGTGGCAAAGCCATCAACTAGGCACCACTCTGTGAGGAGATGTGGACAAATTCCTGTCACTGGAGCATATTCTTTAAGAAAGGCAATATGAAGAATAGAGAGTGAAGTGGTTTTATTTCAAAAAGCTCTTGTCTAATATTGCTTAGATATTGCCACTGATGAGAAGAAGCATATTTAACCACTCTGAGCTATACATAAGGGCATGTGGCTGCCTCTTCTTGTCTCCCTAGGGCTGGCCCCCATGCCTTCTGGAGCTAGTGCCCTGCTTCTTCAATGTCACAGAAGGGACATTAGACTAATGGCTTTCATTGTTTTTCCTGGAAGAAAGGCAAGTTATGTTATGAGGGTAAGCTTTCCCTTGTCAAGGGAAACTGGTGTGAAATTTCCTTCAGGGTAAAGCTTTGATCATTATTCTTCCTCTTTTGGAGTTATTTTGATGCTTTTTGTGTAGCAGAAGACAGGCAAGGCTGTAACAGTCGGTTATAAATTCCTTTGCATTGAGTAAATGTAATTTTTCCTATATGCTAAAAAATTAATGACATCACCTCTTAATCATAGCTAATCGCTCAACCTACTATAGTTCAGCTGTTCTTGGACATTAAAGAAAAATCTGTCAGACATAATTTACTGTATTTTTAGTGTCAAAATTCTTTTCCACAGTTCATTTCCCTATGAAGTCAGCTTCAGTCATTTTGAATTCATTTAGAAGGAACGGCTTCCCTCAGTCATCTACCCACCCTACCTCCCCACCCTGATGCATGCAGAAAACCAGAAAAGCTTAGTATATGATGTACTAGGAGATTGTGAACAGCAGGCTACAATCCTCCTTTTGAAGCAAGGGAATGGTAGCTGGGGGTCTGTACTAACTGGATTATTAGTAAATACCTTCCCAAGATTCCAATTTGTGTGTGTAAATATGGTTTACAGGCTACCAGCAACCCTTTTGAGTTAGTTTTAGTGATAACCCCATTTATGATTATTAATTATTTCATTTACAAATCTGCATAAGTGAGATTGTCATGGTCAACTCAGTGTCCATGAGACAGTTTCAAACACAGTACAATATCAAGGCAATGGCTACCACTGCACCATCACTATCCCCAGCTCTACACTCTTTCAAATGTATTGCCAGCTCTCTGACACTTCACATGTGATGCAACCCTACTATGGGTACTTAAATGTACCGTAAGCTTAACTCTAAATTCAAGAGAAACTGAGCCTAAACCCATGAACTGGCCTGTAGCTAAGCAGAGCCACACATAAATCCTTAAGCAACATGTTAAGTTAGAGATCTCTTGTTTATCCATTTCATGCTTTCTTTAACATTTAATGCTCCAATTATTTTTTCTCCTTATTAATCCACATGTCCTTTTTGATTCCCTTAGATTATGTTTTCTGGATTTAGTCTTTCTTCCATTTTTTTTTTTTTCATCCATGAAGAATAAGATCTCCACAGAATTATAACTGTAAAAGTTATTTCATGCCCACAAGACTAGAGTAAAAAAATAAATTTTGCCTTTAGACACTTGTAATGCTTGTAGCATTATTTTTCTACCATATATTTCTTTATTTGCTAGATTACAACAAATACATATTGTGTAGAGAATTCTAGAAACAAATTTCAGCTTGTATTAAAATTTGTTGAACACCTTTAGCAGTACACAGAACATTATGACTAGCAGATGCCAACCCTTAATATTTCTTTGTGTACTCTGCCCATGGAAAAAATTGCATACTGTAAACATTCATTTATTAAATGTTAGTGAATGTTAGATGTGTGATGACATATTTCTTACTAGCTCAGGGCAAAAGGCTAGTGTCCTATTTGCAAGATATTATTTAGCTCACCTAGAGAGTTCCTAAGCCACGATCCATTTAAGCCAAATTGATACTATTTTAAAATGTTTTTTTCATGTCTATTAATTTTTTTGTTGTAAAATAGAGCATACAAAGTAAACTGTCAATTTTTGGAAGCATGCAAGTATTGATGCAACAGAATTCATGCCCTTAATAGGTTATGTGTGTACCTTTTAAGTAATTACAGGGAAAATGTTTACTATGAATTCAGAAGTCCTTAAATTTTTCATTCTCTATTAATGATGCAAGAATGTGTCTTTTCATGAGTTTTGCATTGCATATATCATGCACAGCAGAGGCTTAAAGATGTAAGATTAATATGAAAGGGTTTACTTCTTAAATGTAGTAGCAAATTTCATAGCTTCATGTCCTTTTTTTGATATTTTTGTATTACCAGAAGCAACCTGAGCAAATCCTAGGGCACATTCAACCAGTCTTGCTTAATTCTACCTCTAACATGTACAAAAATATAAGGGTAAACAAAAGATACTAGTAACCCTGATATTTTTCAGCTTTAGAAAACTGATATTTCAAAATACACTTTTTAGTTTAAAAATGAGATGGCAAGTTCATGTCACAAGTTTCCAGTCAGCAATTTGATCTTACAAAACATTTCATGGTTAAAAAAGGGAGGCAAAAATCAGGTGGCATGAACTTATACAGGTTGCAGTTATTGAGGCAAGGATTTGTGGGAGAATAAAAGGTACTGTATAGGAAACATCTCATGCTGATCAGATAGAAAGGCTTTCCTTGTTACTCTAGTGTGTAATAAGTGAAAATCCCACACATTTGACAAAACAAAGGTAAGCAGAAGGAAAATGTGTCCTAGGAGAGCATGAGCAAGCCCAGACCCAGAGGCTATTCCAGATCTGTTAGCACAACTGCCTTTAGACCTCACCATACAGCCAGATGTTGCTGCTAGAGCCTTCCCAAGCTTGGCATCTGGGTCCTGGCATGCCCCAGGAATGGCCCGGGGTGCTGCCCCCTTCGCAAGGGTAGGTGCACAAACATAAAGGCTGAGTGAATTGCTTCTTTTCTCAGCTGAAAGATCTAATTTGCTTCAGACTGCAGATCCTGTAGACTACAAATGTGAAATATTTGAGTAAAAGTGACATAGATTATAGATTTCTTATTAAATAGAAAATTGTGTACATCTATTAAATATGAATCCCCTGTTTTCTACTTATAGAAGGTTTATTTGTTTCTTTTCCTCAAGAACTTCAGGCTCTGTGTAATAGTACTTTTTCTCAATTTCTAGTAATTTGTAGAGGCATTCATGAGGTTTAAAAATTGTGTTTTCAGGTTGAATCTTATGAGGCTCTTGTAGTCTTTGCATGTGAGATATCCATCACTGGATGCCATATTCTGTCCTAGACAGATAGGATTTCATCCACACAATAGGGATACTGAGCAGTAACTGTAAGCCAGATCTTCAGCTGGCACAAGCTGCACCATGCTTAATCAACTTCAGTGTGAAGCTATGCCAGTTTGTACCAGCTGGGCATCTAGCCCTTTGTCTACCCCCACATAAAAACTGTGTTTATCTGCTTTTATTGGAGCTTTACATTTTCCATGTGAGCATAAGTAACATTTTCATTTTAGAGCCAAAACTGACTTTTTATTTAATTTCCCATTTCTGTTCCATCTCCATCCATCTTGAGAATTAAGTGCACACAGGGGAGAGTAAGTAAACTGCTTATGAACATCTGGGATGCATAGAGTCTCTGTTTCAATCTCCAGAGAGGGCAACCCATTTGCACAGCACGTCTGATGAACATAGAGCTGTTACTGGAATCAGTGGCTACTACACAGATTTAATGGGATATCCAAATCTTGCTGTGCTCCCTTCCCTCTAACTTCAGTCCACCTTCAACAGCTACTATCTGAGCCCAAATAGGTTAGTGATGGACAGATGCTATATAACGGACAATGGGCTGGATCTCTGTGGCAAGATCCTGAAATAGCTGATTATTTGCAGGATTCTGCATCTCCCTACGTCATCTGGATGAGATTGCTACAAAGTCGAGTCTGCTTGTGCAAACCTGAATACATGAGCAATCATGTATCCACCACTGCTATTGATTTCAACTTCACTGTCTAAGTGCTCACCACATGAGTGAGGCTTGAACATAATAGCCTTCTGATAGTGTTCCAAGTTTGGGGGGATATATGAAGGTTAATTGAAGCCACAGACTTGGCAACTTGCCCCAGATGGCTGCGTGCCATGGTGTTTGGGGATTTTAGCTGTTATATGTATAAGTAATTGCTCTTTACCAAATGCTTTAGGGAGAAGAAAAATCACCAAATCTAACAATTTATAAAATTCTCCATGCAAAAAGCTAGAACAAACTCAAACCTTCAATATATGTAAGGTATGCTTTGGACTAGGACTGTTATCTAGCACCAAATACCATGTCCCTGCTTCTGAAAGCCTTTATCAGCAAATCATTGACTGAGTAGATTTAATCTTGCTGTACAACAAAGACATTTATGAGAAGAACCAGGCTCATGTTGCATACCTGGAGACCTGGCATACAAAAAGGCAGCAGGCAGGCTGAGCCTTTTTAAGCCATTATTTTTCCATCTGTCTGTCCTTCCCCACCACTGAGGGCAACCGGCCCCACACCACATCAGCAGAACAAAATGTGTGCTCATGCACCAGCCATTCTAGGAAAAGGTTTTGCTATCCAAAGATACACTGGGTTAAGCATTAACAAGTCAAGATAATATGGTGAATTGTGAATTGTAAACTGAAGGAGCTGGGAAATGTTAATTTCTCCCACCCCTGCCATGCAGGCTGCAACATCCAGCAAAAGAGTCAGGTGGACGGTCAGAAAAATGGTGTTTAAGTGACTGATACTAAATCCAACCAAGTACATCTGTTAGTACCCTTGATGAATACTGCCAAAGAGGGTAAGTTTGTGTTCACATGATAGGCTTTAGACCAAAGTAGTTAAGGTAGTAGATCTTCTCCAGCCATTGCCTTGAAGCAGAGGGACAGAATAGATTTCTTGGCTAGGTTATTGTTGCTCGTGTTTTAGCAGTTGAAATATTTTCAGTTAAAACAGGATTGTCTGATAATATGTAACAAGAATATGTTGAATAAAAGTACTCTTGTTACTGTAGTTGGAGATAAGAATGGGTCTGGTTTTAGAGATAAAAAGGGGAGTTTTTGAGTTGAAACTTCAGAACAAATACCAATTCCACATTTTTTCAGGATTTAGGAATATCCTTTGGACTCTGGCATCAGGAGAATGCTATAAAATCAACTTCTGTCTCTTTCTGAGGATGGCAGCATTAGCTCAGCTGTGCCAGTCTGACTGCAGCAGTCAGCAGAAGTTGTGTATGCAGCCATAGAACTGCAACAGAGTCTGATCATCATCCTGATGAAATTACACTGATCTAATTTGCACGCTGTGAAGACATTTGGCACTGGCTGGATCTGAGCCTTGACATCTTCATTGGAACTAAAAGTACACTAAGAAGTGACATTACATTTCATAGTCTTTTGTGCCAGGCTGGGGCATTTCTTCCTCTTTAAAGGCATTATTTCAAGAACATTTAATTTGGCTTTGATATGTCTGCCATTTTGCTATGCAGGAATGTACTGAGCCAGAAAAGCTCAGCTGTAATAAAGTTTGGCACCATCAACCCACCATATACCTGCACCATCCTGTGCAATTTAATTGGCATTCAGTGGGTTGATAAATGGATTGGCTTAATGAGACAATATACGTGACATATGCAGGACTCTCCTGAGGAATAAGATTCATTTTTGCACTTCACACATCAACATGCTACAGATACCAACACAGTCACCTCCAACAGCTGTGCTATAACCAATGACATGCCTTCCACTGTGTTGACCAATATCTCTGCTATGTCTCAAACTAGCTTTACATCATTTTCCATTTAAGCATTTTCCTTTCTTAATTTTTTCATCATTTTTCTGATTGCAAAAATAAAGGAGAATACTGTCGTAACTGCCTTTGAAAGTTTCTGTGTAGCATTACGGTGTTATTTTTTCTGGTATGCATCAACAGCCTATCTTCACAGCTTTCTGAGGATTTATTTGCCTCCATGTTTAGAAATCAATTTTACTTGCAGTTTGAGTATAGTATAGATAAAAATACTCAGTAAAATACACATAAAAGCAATGACCTATATTATACAGGTTTAAGTGACTATGAGTAAGCATGACCCACTGTCCTCAAAGGCTCATTTGCATGGATGCATTAGGTATATATTAGAGCCACTTCTGGCTCAAGTGTGAAGATGAGGATCTCTGGGAAGTTGCAGAGTAGCTGATAAAGGGGAGCGCTTCGGTGCTATTACAAATAATTGCTGAATGCTATAAAAGTTGATTCACACTTTTTTTTTTTAAACAAATCCAATTTTGCCTTAGACAGGAATGAAAAAAAGAACATCAGTAACATCAAGGATCTGGTTCAGTGTTTAAAAAACGGTAGTTTTATGGTAGATCTTTGAAATCTGCTTCTCATATGTAACCATGAATGTAATCAATGTCCTTTGATGTTTTTCACAGTCCTGCTTGTTGGGGTTATAGATCATTTAAGAAATCCAGAGAGCTAATCTATCTTGCATGGACAAGAGAGATATGCACCCAGCTTTCTGGTATTTTACAAAGACTTGGAAAACAGAGACAGAAAACATTAGCCCACTTATACAAGACACACACACTGACTTAGTTTCTTTGCTGATTTAAAAGTGTACATATATCCCTCTTATTTTAGAAAAAAAAGTTCAGTATGACCAAATCCTCAGTCATCACTGCCATCAGGATAATGAAGATAAAATGCAATAGTTTTATTGGTTTTTCTGCTCTGGTGCAATTCAGAAGGCCAGATTCAGATGCTTAAAGTGAATGAGTTGTTTATCAAAGTACAGGGAAGAATCACTACCAAGGAGCTGGAAAATTTTGTCAGAATCATGTAGGCAATTTTTCTGCATCCATGAGGAAAACTGAGAGCCAAAGCACTCTTTGTCTGTCTTGCCCCTGAGAAACTGCAAGGATTTTCAAAGGAACCTTAGGGAATGAGAAGCCAAACTCCTGCTGAACATGCACACAATATTATGTTAAATTCCTTATTTCTGTTGGAAATAAAAGCTAGTCTACATAACCAAGAATGTACAGGCTCACACTATGGGAATGGCCACTGCTTCAACTTGGAAAAGGAAATTTGGCAGAGGCAAAGAGGTGAGGGAGGCTGCAGCTGGCTGCTGCTGAGCTGCGCTCTGGGCCGTCACAGTACCTGCCGCTGGCTTCTTGTCCATGAGGTGGAAGAAGCCCACGTGTCACTGCCTCAGATTTCAACTGGGTGCCAGTTTGATGCTTGCAATTCTGCTCTAAGGAAAGCCTCATACATGCAAATAAGCCCAAGGAAACTAAAAAATGAAACGGTGTGTGACAGTCTCTAATTACTGCGTAAAAACAACATATGGAAACTTCATTGTCCATTTCATCCCTCAACATGTACTATCAAGTTAGATTTCTTTTGCTCAATCATTCTCTCTAGAGCATTTGGAGCTATTTCACTTGTATTATATGAAGAAAAACAGCACTTGATATGAGCAGTGTGATGATTTTACTTTCTCTGTCCAAGCTCGTTAATCTCATGGAGGGTTTAAAAAACCCCAACAACCTTACTGGGTTGGCAGAAATTGCAGTTTTCCAAAAAAGGAATAATTTCCAAGTCTTTTTCAGAAATATTCCATCCATTGTAAGGAGTCATATTTGAAAGAGTACAAAGAGAAACAGAGGACTAACATAGTATTTAAACACAGCCATGGTAAATGCTAACAAGTAGGGAACATCACTTGCTGATTTGTGTTGATGGGGGTGAATTACCGTAGATCAATGAAGGGATCATAAGTCTCTCTTTTCGTTATGTACAATTAAATAGGAGGATGTATTCTTCCAAGTTTTTAAGTGTTTCCTCCAAGATTCCAAAATGAAATATTTATAATGGAAGCATAGGAGAAAATTTAAAGGATATGGTTGGGTCCAAGAAACAAAGCATACATTGAAGTCCCATTTACTGTGAGCAAAAGTCTTGCAGCCTTCCCTATCAAGCCCTGTGGCCACAGAAGCAGAGTCAGTTAATGAATCAGAAAAAAGCTGGTTACCAGATGTCCTTACTTATTAACACACACATCGCATTCTGTAATGGCATTCACTAAACAATCTGTGTGGAGCAGACTCTGCTCTGTTTAAAGTCCCTTTTTCAAAAAATCACTTCTAACTTTTCTTCCTCTGTGATTGATTTCAGGATAGCTGTTGTTTAAGATGCTGCCAGGCATTTTGTCTAATTGAAATTTCTCCAACTTTCTGAAGGTTTCTAAGGTACCTAGCAAAACAAAACTGTTTTTAGCATTTATTCTTTTACCCTTCCTTCTAAAATGATAATGAAATAAGATAAAATAAATAAAAAAATTAACTTAAAAGCAAAGCAGGAGAGAAACCAATTCTCTTTGATTGGTTTCCACTGCTGCTAATTTTAATGCCACCCATTGTTCAGCTCTGCAGTCTAATTTTATGTTAATATCCTGAAAGTTGTCAAATCTTGGCAAAACCTATGCATAAATTACACAGAAAGTAGCTCACAGGAGGGGGAAAGTAATGACTGTCATGGTTAGCCAAACCCATTAATAGTCTGACAAGCAATAACCCAAGAGCTCTGGTCAACTGCTGCAGACATCTGTGAAACTTTTGCAATTAATTTTTTTTGGAGGAGGTATCAGCTGTGAAATAGCACATAAGTGACTGATTATTATCAGCTCTGCTGGTGAGGGCAGAACTGATCAGCTCCAAGCATTCATCCTTCTACTACAGACTTACTGTTTTATGAATATAAAACTTTTATTTTTCTTAATTTTTGAGGCACTCTAATCTCCAGAAAGGGAAAAGGAGGAGTAGTTGTACATAACTAACATTTTACTTATACATAATCTTTCACATCAGCAGTTTCCAAAGAACTTTAAAGAGGTCATTAGCATTATCTCTGTTTATAAAGTGGAGAAACTGAGGCAGGCTTAACGTCTGTGTTCACGCACATGACAGAACATCAGAAAGGCTGAGAAATGGACAGAGGAACTTCCCTGAAGTCTGATATTAAGCCAGAGATATCTCTGCTACATCAGGCAGTGCTCTATGAAGCTGTATGGTGACCTATTTAAAACCTGGAGAGATCACACTGTGCTGAGGACAATGTAGGTATTTGGTAAATTTTTTGATCAAATACATTCCCCTGAATTCTTGTTTTTAGGCTGAAGGGTCAGCTGAGGTCTGTTCTGTGATTCTTCATGAATTCAAAAGTTTCAGTGGCATGAAGTCTTTGGGGGAAAGTGCTTTATAGTTGGGTTGACCTGGTAGAGGTCTATTGCATTAAAGTACAATCCTGTTAGAATTGGAAATGCATGCATTTTAGTTTCTGCATTAATACCTAACATGAGTGACATGCTCCCAAGTAGTGCCTGGATCTGAAGAGTGAGTTTGCCCTGTTGCATTATTGTGCCTGGGTTTTTTTCCTGCTTTTATATGTAATCTAAAATCCTGATAAGCATGTGTCACTGGTAAACTGTATTTTTATCTTTAGCAGGATACCATTACTGGAAGCTTTGACTGAATTAAATGCTATGTACCTCCTTAAAAGCTTTTTCTTATGCAAGGAAATTCTGTTTTTCTCTAAGTAGATGGTCTGAAATACTGTATCTGAATTTCTTATTGTCACTACAGTAAAAAGTAATCCAGTAGATGTTAAACCAAAAGCAAAATATCTAAAATTCCTCAGGCACCATGATTTATATGAAATGCTATACCCCTAAAAAAATAATTGCTCTCACCAGTATTAATGAGCAGATAATTAACATGATAAATACATGGGACATATAAAAGTGCAGCAATATCTTAGTTTTGACTGTGATACAGACCTTATGTGCTGCTATAACACAGCCATTACATTCTGGATCTTTAATTTTCAACTTTTTCTTTTTTCATTTTCCTTCTTGAACTATGCTAAAGTTTAGTGGACCACACATAATAAGCAGACATTTTAGGATGTATTCTGGAAAAAAAGAAATATTATTCAAAGAATAGGATTCTTAAAACCAAACTTACCTTGGAAATCACAAGAAAAAGGGACATGCTAAATGTAGCACATAAACTGATGCCCACAGTCTGGAAAACAAGTTTGCTACTGCCTTGGGACACATAATTTTTAGAAATAATGGACCATTTGGCAGTTCTGCACATGTCACCAAGCATGCTTGGAAACACCATGGGCTTTGCTTTATTAATATACATGATTTGAAATAAATTCCCTCTGAAATGCTAGAGAAATCCTCAAAACAACTCATTCATGTGACCTTTCTTTATTTAAGACAGACTTAACACTCAGGCTGTAATGTCCTCTATAAAAAGATAGATACTAATCAGGCTACTGTTTTTCATTCCCAAACTCTGGCAGAAAGCAGTTCTGTGGGATAGATTATAGTGCATAGATGGGAAACTAGCAGTGGGCATTTACTTGGGGTGCTGCATCATTCCAGTTAGAAGGAAGATAAAAGGAAAACAAATCTTGGATCTTGATTCTGTGAGCCACTTCAAACCGAGCTTAGCAGACCTTCCCACCTCAATGAATCTGTTTCTAAGAGGATAGTACACACTGCCTTTTCTATGAGTCCTTGAAAAGAACCTGAACATCAGTGGCAGTGGCAAGTTCAGACACTTTCCACAGTGCTGTAGTGAGTGCAGTCCTAGGAGTCCTACAGATGAATGTAATCAGTACAGGCAAAAGAATTACTTAAGTGCCAGAAAACTCTGCTTTCTAGTTCCAGCCATATCCGTGGTGCAGTAAAGCAGATGAGAGGGCATACCGTTCTCACACATAATTTCTAGGAGCTTTCGCCCTGCAGAGTCATGTCATTCCATGAGTACAATCTCTGCAATTGTGCTCAACCCCGTGCACAGACTGAATGCCTGAAGGTGCCCTTCTGCCCTTGTGTATCTCTGCGGACATGGACACAATTTAGCTCTCAGTTCCCTGACTACGCTGATCTGTGTTATTCAAAAGCATCTTTTCTCTTGGCTGTGGGTTATTTGGAGGAGAAGGATTTGAAGAGTCCCCTTTTTTGCTCTTTTGCACAGAAAATTCAATAGAATGTTTAGGTTGGACAAGGGCCTGAGCAGAATTAATGCAGTTTCTGTTGTGAAATTTATTAATAAGTAAAACGTAAGCGTTTTTTCTTTGTCAGTTTATTGATATGTAACTACAAAGCAGGAAAATAAAGAAATGAGATAAAAATAAACTTGCATGGACAAGGTCAGAAGCAATATCAGGTTTTCTTAGCATTAAGAAAATGAGAGAAAGGGATATTACATTTTAAAAATTGTGGTTCTTTAAACTAGATAGTTGTTGTTTTCCCTCTTCCCATCTTTATTCCCTTTCATGAAGAGAAAGGCAAAACTTTGTTCTTCTTTTTTGATCCATATTGATTATTTCTACATCAGTAAATTAAACTTACTTGCGACTGTTCTCTGGCATATGGTGCAGGCTGGACCATATCCATGCTATGAAACCATCTCACTGTCCAAAGGGTGTTTGTGTTCATGCTACCTATGGGGAGAGGTCCTTGTGAATTGTTTGGAACTGCTGTAGCTGGGCAAAGCCAGGAGTATGTCAGGGAGACTTCTAACGATTTAATAGTATAGACAATCAAATTCCAGTGCCTGGAAGCTTTTCCCTGGCACTTTTAAATCTACTAGTCTAGACACAGCTACTGTGGTCAAAATCTGCTCCCCCTATTCACGCAAATAGCTCCAGTGAAGTCAGCTGTGAGATTGGCTGTAGAACAAGAATTCTGGTTTGCAAATGACTTCAAGCATTTGGCCTTCATTCTGCTTTGGGGAAAAAGAAAACAACCCACAACCTTGAGCTTTCAATTTTTTAAAATTAAACAAAGTAACTGAGAACTATCCAAATAACCACATGGCCAATGTGTTCATCTAGAATGTAGGGGTTCATGTTGAAATCTCTATCTTCTCTGAGGGAGAAAGGCCTGTCATATTCCTGATGAGTTTGGGAATCTAATGTTTCAGAAATCCAATGTATCAGGAATCCTGGCTCTCCAAATTGTTTTCATTATTATATTAGCAAGAAAGCTTACCCTGAAGCTGAGGAAATTCCAGTCTGAAATACTTTTACTATGGAAAAAGTGTTTTGTTAAAGATATCCTGGTTATTTTACAGGATGTGATTCTAGAAGTTAAAAAAAAACAAAAACAAAAACAAAACCAACAAACTCCAAAAAACCAAACCCCCAATCAACTCAACCTACACTACGGTAGTGGTAAGACATTTGCCTAAGTATTGTCTCATCCCAGAGCTCACAGAAGTTCAGATGGGTCAGGATTTTTCTCAGACACAAGTTTTTCCTTTGTAACAAAATTAACTTGCACGTGAATTTCGTGAAGTAAAAATATGCAACAATACACCAACTTTGACAGTAATATTTTAGAAAAAATACTGTGGAGCATTTGATACTCTTTACAAGTACAAAATGTTGAGCCCTGGTTTTGAAAATGTTTTCATTTGACTTTAGTCTCATAGAATAAAATTTAAAAATAAGTATACTATATATATTCACATGACATATCTAAATGGAGTGAAACATTTTGGGTTTTGGGTCTGAATATTTAAATTTGATTCTTGCTTGAACAATCAGTATTTTTAGTTTACACATTTATCCCCAAATAAAAAATACAATCTACCCCTGCTTTAATAAAGTCCTTTTTAACAGTAGAGTTTGCATATAAAGCTATTTTTTTTTAAATAATGAGTGAAAGAATATTTGTTATAATTCTCTGAAAAATAGTTTTAATTTAATTCAGCTTTTGCTAGACATGCATTTTCATTATGGTTTTCCATGCATTTCCATTTCAAATTCTTATTAAGTTGTTTTCTGTAATGTCTCACTATAGAAAGAAGAAATAAATATGCCATAAATGTAATAGTTTGAAAAAAAGGATTTAATATTTAATTGAAGAAATACCTCTAAGTAGAATATTATTTACTTTAAATTAGTTTAAACAGCACATCCTGGACACAAATGACCATACATTTACATTAATTAATTGGAGACACTTTCACACAGAGGCTGATGGACTCATACAAAAGCTTCATAGACCCAAAGACCACACAATTCATCCTTAGTCACATACTAAACTCATAATCTGTTTGATCAACCACATTAGCCTTATGTTTTTGGATCTCTTGGGATTTTACAGTATTAACTGTAAGCTAATGCACATCCCTGTGCACCTTGCACCAGGCTGATGACAGTGCTAAAGCAGCCAGGACATGACCTGCAGCCCTGCTGGTCCTGAGGTAAGTGCATTTAGCAAGGACTTGCTGAGAGGCTGCACATGACGAGTCACTCTCAGGCATGGAAAGCCCCACCCCAAGATAGGAGCAGGCAGTGTCTACTGCATTTACTAATTAGTCAAAGGACTTATAGCATGTGATGGAAGAAAAAATAAGGTGAATCCCTTGAGCAGAGAGGACAGAACAGGGACCGCTGTGTTTCAAGTGATTCACTGGTCTGATTCAGAGAGAAGAGGGGAAGGGTGTCTTGCTCATTGGCACAATTGTGTGATATTCATTCCCCAGGTAAAGAGCTGGCTGATGGGCACCCACAATTTGGGTTGAAAAAATGTCAGTCATCTTTGGAGAGGGCTTAACGGCTTATGTTTTCTTTATTATTTTATATTAAAATACTTAGAAATACTACTGTGAAAATAAATACTTTGGAAGGAAGCATCCATCATTAAAGCAAAATAGAAAAGCTGAAATATCAAGGTTACATACATTACAGCTAGAATGAATGCACAGTGTCTTAACACAACAGCATCCTAACATTTTGATTTTCTTATTTCACAAATGAAGATGTATTATAACATCTGGAACTAATATATTGATTGATTCATAGTCACCATCTGTAGGAATAACTATGTAAGTATCAGAACTCTTTTTACATTTTCAAAATACAGCTGCTTTCTCTTTTGGGGTATATTTTAGTATATAAAATACATGCAATCAGGTGCTCTCAAATAGTCAGCTTCAATCTATTGCAATTCAGTAATGTTTACCTGAATTTACACCATGACAACTGAAAACAGAACGATAAGCAAAGCAAACTAAGGTCTATTTTAGCCTTTATTACTGAACAGTAACTGTATTACTAAATAGTAACTGTATTGCTTTTCATCTCTCATTTTAATTCTTATTTATTTTATATATATATACATATAATTGTTTAAGTCATTAGATCAGAATGAATAATTTTTATCCCCAAAATCACTAAAGACATATTAAAATCTGATGCTTGTTTTTTGATTTCAATGGTAGCTTTTGGAATGTGTGACAAAGATGATGTCTCTGCAAACTTGTTTATCAATAATTTCCAGACTGATGTGTTTTTAATTATTAAAATTTAAAAGGGCCGTGATTCAATACATACTTTATGATATACGTGTTTCCAAGTCAAATATTGTGATTTGGGGATGTGGATCTCAAGATCTTCAATCTGAAGTTAATCTTTGTAAATCAGGCTAGAGTGGATTAAAATGCAAGAAAGGAAAAAACCTTACTACAGGTTAATGAAATGGACTGAATCTAATCCAAAAGAAACTAAGTGATTATAAATTGAAGATTACTGCAGAATAAGTCCTCTGTAATCCTTCTATAGTTGACATTGGATGTGTGACTTTCTAAAGGCAGGTCTATTAGAGTTTAATTCCTTCAGTGATTTTTGTTTTTATTATTATTTTCTAGAGCACTGAATTGTCTTATATAACTAGTTCACCACAGTTTTTATAGGATTTAAAAAATCCTTTTCCATTTTGTGTATAACTCATAGAGAAATCTGTACCTTGATTATTTTTAAGAACCGTGGGGTTTTTTATTTTTAAGAGCAAAGAAATGCCTTTTCTGGCATCTCTCCCCACATTTCTTTCCCTAAGCAAGCTAAAAGAATGAGTTATTAGAATTGAATCCATTACATGGCTGGTTTTGATTCCAAAAATGCCCACAAGGTTGGATGGGTTGGATAGGATGCTGTTGTTCATGTTTGCAGTCAGGACACACCCCTGCCACATGCTCAGGTCACTTCCTTTCAGGTCCTAGAGTCTGCTCCCCAGCTTGCTCTCCAGCCTGCTGAAGTGCAGTAAATATGGTCTTCCTCTCATAAAAATTTCAGGGAAAATAAATAATGGATTTATTAACGGTATTCTCATTTAATGGTATTGGATAAAGAGAAGCTTTTAATAATGCAAGAAAAATTGGCGTACATTGAAGAAGTAGATAAAGAGTAATAGGAGTGTTTGTACAACACCAGAGCAGCAGTGCCATATCTCATTCTTAACAGATCAGTACAATTCCATGGATTGCATTGAAGCTAAAGGCAGAGTGGTTAACAGCCAAAAATGCCTTTCAACTATAATTGTGTATTTTAAGAGTTCACATTGATTACTGTAAATTGTTGCACTAACATAAAAGCTAGCAACATCACTATTAGGCAAATTTTTTTACAAAAATATAACACAAAAATGCACACAGGAACAATGGAGAATTTATAAAATTCCAACTGAGAGAAACTTTAATGAATTCTCATTCTAGCTAAGATCTAGAATCACAATAAAGCACACATGACTAAGATTAAGATACTGATTTTGCTCTTATTTCTTTAACTGTCTGTAATATTTCAGGCAAGATCCTTAACTATTTTATTATCTAGTTTCTCCAAGCAAATCAAGATTATGGTGTTTCATTATTTTTGCAAGCTGCTTTGTGATAGATCAGTACATACATTTACAAATAAAGTGTGTAATATTTATCTTTATTGCTTTCCATTGCTGTTGCAATATATTGCATTTTTGGTAAAGAGGTGGCTTTCTTATGAAATTTAGATTTTAATCCAGGTGGGGCATTGCCTATGATCTGCAGAGCATATATTTCAACATAGCATTGTTGGCATTAGTAGAAATACAATCTGACCTGCATCAGAATACGTCAGCCTTGGAGAATTTACAGAATGTATCCTTCTGGATGTCCAAAAACTTTATGCTCCATGCTCCAGAAATTCTATAGCTGTTTTGCAGATGCAAGTAGGAAAAAAGAAGATTCTGTTGTAAATTTAAGTTGAACTGCTCCTTTCTTTTTTCTAAGTGGGATTTTATAAACAAGGAATGCAGAATGGATTTATAAACCAGGATTTATAAACAAGGAATGCATATTATAATAAAAAGTAATCCAGAGTCCACTAATATCCGTGACACTCCTAAGAGGAAACACTTCCTTTCTTAATCCAGTGAAATTTCTAAAACCGATGGCTCTTTCCAGACTGCTTAATGCAGACCAGTCCTCCATAGCAATCAAACAGGCTTTGTATCATCAGACGAAATAGTTCTTCCTGGTCTTAAGGTGCTGGGATTAGTCTGAAGGGCAGTCAGTAGGAATTTAATCTCACAGTATTCTCTAGATGGACTTTCAATGCAAAGACATAACTAACTTCCTGTACATCAATAGGCTCATTGACACAATAAGGCAACAACACATTAAGCATTTTAAATCTCCAGGGAAAACAGACATGGTGATGGATGACTCCTACACAACTAGTTAGCCCCTGAGTAATCAAGTGAAATAAACTTTAAAGTGATAGTGGCTGTATTCTTCATTAGAAGCTCTCACACCTGCAACTGACTTAATGACACTTCAGTTCGAGAACTTAATGATATCTTGAATGTAATCTGTACAACCCCAGAGTTTCAGTGTGTCACCTCTGATCACTGTCCCCAGTACATTGCATTGGTTAGTCAAGGCCAGAACCCACACCATACCATGCTAAGTGCCTGGAGAAGCATGTTCTGCAGCAACACTAGCTCTGTTGTGTTTTACAGATCCCTCTCCCTCATGGTCATCTGAATGCACAGCACAAAATTCTGTCATCTGCATGACAAACGTGGACTGGTATTACTGTACCACTTATTTGGCTATCATGTGTACTCCATTACATCTTAAAATATTTTTAAAATGTCTCTGACATGATGATCCTTTGTTTGACATAATTTATTGAATCTATTGCATACTTTGTGTGCTTTTAGTCTATTTTACAGGTATGAAAACAAATCTCCTTGCCTCAAGTTTATACCAACATAGCCCAAGAGAAGGCTTTTCCTATTTTATTGGTAATCCCTGTTATTTCTTTGGAAGCATGAAACCCAAATCTGATGCATTGGAAGGGCAGAAAAAATGATTCCCTCTGATCACATCACATACCTGATCTCTATTTAACTTAGTACTATATCCCAAGAACCATCAGTCTGAAGAATTCTTTGAAATGGGTCAACCAATTTTGCACATTTATGTCTTCTCTCATCACTATAGAGTCATTAACAACCTTAAGTAAACCTGAGTTAATTCCAGGAACTGGATTTTTTTTTCTCTGTTTTATCCCTCTCTCTCTGTCGTTTTAATATTATTATTGTTATTTTTAAAAAAAAAATTGTGAAATTACCCATAATATGTAACTTCTTGTCTTGAGTTTAAATGATACTTCCTTACACATACAGGCACACAAATATATATTTATGCATTGCAAAGACACTGCTTGGAATGGAATAGAATTGTAAACAAGGTAGCATCTATGGACTAGAACTGCTCTTAAGAATTACGGTCAATATCAAAGTGAAAAGAGGGGAACTTTTTCTCCTTTTAAAAAAGACTATGGACCTTATTAATTATTTGGGATGAATTTTAACAGAACTCGGAGGGTTGTGAAGCTCTCTCTTTATCTACCAAGGGAGAACATGATTTACAGAATACAGAGAACCTACCTAAGGTTTTGTGTCTCAGAGTAGAAGATCATCCATAATCTGGGTTTTAAAAAAGAAGACAAATTAAGGGATATCAAGCTGTAGTGCTGAATTCCTGAGATGGATCTGACTTAATTTAGGCTGTGTGGTTATGAATGCAGGGAAATTTTCAGTTTCCTGAACTCTTAGACTGTTTTTCTCAGTGAAAAAAAAAAAAAAAAAAAAAAGAAAATATAAATTAGATGACAAGAAATGAGAGTTCTGGTTCAAGGGACTGTTTTAAAAATATCCAGAAACCCAATGAGTTTTGAAGATATGTAAACCTTTATGAAAGTAAGCATGAATCTACAGTCCTTGGAAGTCCAGGCTCTTTTGTTACTAATGTATCATGACCTTGCCCACACAACATTTTCACATGCACTATCATTAATCATTAGCACTATTAGAGATACAATACAATATAATTAAATTAATCTCAATTTACTAAAACATTAACATACAAACAGCTACCAAGTTGGTTATATCATAATGCTATGACAAAACGACTAAAACTCAGAATCAGTATAACAAACAATGTAACTGAAGTTTAAACATATTTCTATGCATTTCTTTTTATGAGAAAATAGAACAGGTTATTGACTTTACTATGGTGACATTTTATTTTGTGATTAATTTTAAAATAACATTGTAAAAACTATAAACTCATTTTAATTTGACAAGCATTTGGTAATTAATTTTCAAACAATGCTATGGGAATCTAAGAAGCACTCTTCATTTGACACGTATTTTATAATTTATTTTAAAACAATGCTGCACAAATCTGCAAAGGCATTATTCATTTGAGAGTTCATTAATTATGCAAATGAGTTGCAATTAACAAATCTGTTCTGAGGATGGCATTTGCATAATAATGAACTTCATGTTTGTGACATTATTTAATAAGATACCTTTGTGCATTTTTAAATAAAACACCCTTGTGAATACTTTGGTTAAAAATGGACAACCAGTCAGTAACATTAAAACCCAAAATACTACCAAGAGCAGTATCACTAAAATAAATTGAATTGTTTAAGCTCTCAGTAATAAAAAGGGATATACAAGCTGATTCTTTTGTCTCTCCCTTCCAAAACATAGACTTTATTTTTAATTTATGGTGTTTTTAAAATGGTGCTTAAGGAATGGCATTGGGAAAGAACTGGTATTTGTCAAGACAGCTGGAAATAAGTGCATGCAAACCCCCATTTAGCATTGCTGCTTTGTGCCATAGGTTGAGTCCATCACCCAGTGATGGATCTTATTACAATCTTATATGCTGCGTGTGAGCCAAAAGTCTAGTGATGATCTTTTGCTTGTTGTATGCTTAGCAAATGGCAGCAGCATCAAAAACATACTTTGGGCTAAACATTCTTGCTAAAGGAGAATGGCTAAGTAAAGCCCTTCTGTTTACACCACTGCAGCTGTGAGTTGTAGCTCAGTGCAGCCAGTGATCTGTTCCCATACATCCCACACAGAGCTTAGCACAGAAAAGTTTTTAGGGCGCTGGAGACCTGTGGTAACTGGAGGCAAGATTGTCAGTGTGAAGAAAAGGGACTTCAGACAATCACGAAGCCTTTGTGGCACCTATTTTTGTGTTTAGCCCAAGACTGTTGCTTGGCAACGCTCTGGCAGAGTCTTGGTCCTCTGATGGGAGACGAGAGGCAATGAATCAGTGATGCGACTGATAAATTCACTGTGGCACCTTCTAGGTGCATTGCCTGCAAGCTCAGAAGGCTGGAAATCCTTAGATAGGGCTTCGATCCTTCCCTAGTGCCAGTGACTCTCCTCTGGCATCTCTTGTATTTATTATTCTGCTGTCTGTCACTGGTGAAGAAGTATTGTGGTGCAGAGCTGTGTGTGAATTCTCCAGGACTCAGTCAAGTGCTTTGAAATGCATGTGACAGCAGCTTTCATCTGAGAAAGTAAGATAAATATGCAATAAAAGCAGGCAAAACCAGGATAAAGATACATAGAAAAAGATGAAAACAATGCCTGCAGAAAGCTGCATCTCCAAACTCTTCAGTATTTGGAGAAAAATAGCTTAATTAGCTATTTTTGATTGAAAATTAAAAGTAATGAGCAGGAGGGGGGAAAGGAGAGAATATGAGAAACTTTTTTATTAAAATATTTGATTGATGTTATGTTCTTATTCATATTTACACTCAGGGAAGTCCAGGATAACGGTTTTATTAACATTAGCATTTATAGTGGTGCCAAGGAATTTCAGCTGAGAATGACACTACTTGTGACAGACAAGATACGGGAACCTCCCATCTGGGAGAACTTAGAGTTGAATAGGCAAGGCAGACAGAGGGACTTGGGCAGGAGGGAGTAAACCACACAAAGTAGTGATATTTTGAGATGTCACATTAAAACAACAGTACTTCTGTTCATACCTTTAAAAACTTCAAAGTGATGAGGTTTTGTTAGGAGACAAAGAGAGTACGGAGAAGGGAGATGAGAAAAGGGATGTAAACAGAAAGGTGAGGCAGAATAAAGTGACGGTAGCAAAAGGTTTCGAAAAAGGGACCACATGTTCTTCGTAAGTGTACAAGAGTAACTCTTGGCAACATTTGCAGAAGCAAACATTTGCCGTAGCTGTTCCTCCTCAGCTCCTTCTAGGTGGCCATTAGCTGAGACCAACAGCAACTTTTGTGATTTTTTTTTAAAATTTCTTTTACCCAGGGGCTCAATGGCTAGGGTCTGGCATCTCCAAAGGACTTCTGCATTAACATTTCCATTTCAGAGGGGATGAGAGGAAGAATCTTGCATCTCAGCCCCTTCCATCACAATGTTGCAGTGATCCCAGTATTCAAGGTATCCCCAGCTAATATAGGAAGAGCTCTTTTGTGTGAACAGTTGAACAGGACTTGGCCCTTAGTACAAACTTAGTAGGAGAAGAAGTTTTAACAACCCAAATGTCCATCGTTTTACATTATGTGTGAACAGGTGACAGAGTGAAAAGAAGCAACTAGGGCTATGGTTACTAGATCATAAAATGATCAGTCCTGAGGAGTGGCCATGACACCTTGTTCCTGCCTTTTCCTCTTCTTTTTATATTTGTAATTTTAATTGCCAGCTCCACGGCACATATTTCTTCTGAGCATCCTACTCAGGGAGCCCCACCATGCAATGATGTCCCAAAAATATTTGGAATGCTGCTGGTATTCTTATTTTCCCTGCTTGGAACTAGCAGCTCATTGAAATTAATCTATGCTGCTTTACATGGGCAGTTTAAACATGCTTCTTGGGTTTTGTGTCTTTCCCAGCTTCTTACTTCCTGATAGTTTTGACATGGCTCTCAGATGCTCTTTTAGTCAGGCCGTGCTGTTTTGCCTCCCTCATTCAGTATATAAAGGACAAGTGGTGACTTTCAGAATCTTTCTGACAGTATTAGTTGGTATTTTTCTCAAACTGTTCATGTCAGTCAAGTCATTTACTTGGTTATCAAATCAGGATTTAGTGCAACTTTCTCTCTGTTTTGAGGTATCTCTGCAGGTGGGATTTCCACTCATTACTGGGACAGTAAGTGGAGCAAGTATAAGGGTATTGCTATATTAACACAGCATAAGTGAATCATCTTTGGACATTTTAACACATTCACGGGTATCCTGGTGCGTAAAACAGCTGGGAGTGTTTGTTGTACCATGGAAATTTGAGATACTATTTCTAGTACTAGATAATAAGTAAGGAGCCTCTCATTTGTATTTTTAAATCTCATTAATGATATTTATCTTTAAAATACTATTGTATCATTGAATCAAGTAATGAGGTTTTAATATTTGCTCAAGAACAGTAAAACTGGATGTGAATTTCAGATTTCTGTAATTGTTAATAAATGTGACTCTTCTTCCCACATAGAGAAAGTATTTCTTAAAATTCATTTGTAGACAGAAGGAACTAACATGCAATTAGATCATGTAAACATTAATTATTTCATGTAAAATAATTAATAGCTCAGCAATTGCTGTAGGAAAATAATGTATTAGCACTAGTCAGTTCTTGTTTAATTTTCCTTTATATGATTCAAACACTGGGAAAGTCCAGAAGCACTTGGGACAAATTGTACTTCCTGAAGTCTCTCCAGATGAAAGCATGACAGGAGTAGCCAATTGATACAATATTGAACATAACTGGAGATTAAAAGGAACTTCTATATCTCAAAATCCAAAAATAGTGATGTTAATCTTTTGCTCTCATTTCATAGCATTTATTGTATCCATCTTATATGTCTCTGTTGAAACCTTATTGTTAATTCTCAATGTCTTGGGAGCTTGATTAACCTTGAGAACAGAGAACAGGTACTTTTGCAGCAGCTGCTGACATGAACATCTGCAGTAAGAGACTGATGGTCTGGACACACCCTGCTCTGGAGATGATTAGTTCTGCAGATTCTCAGGAAAAAGTTTACTTAGAAAAGGTTTGCAGAACTGGGCTGGTGGATGTTTAAGTTATATATTCTGGCTAGATCTTTAAAATATGTAAAGTTATATAGAACTGTGCAAGGGGAACAGAGGGCTGAGATGCTAATCAGTTTTCCTGAGTCTTACAAAAAAAGTCAAAACAGTTTTGTGATGACAGCCTATATACACTATAAAAAATATAGGTTCATATAATAGCACTGGTATTCTTCAATAGGTCCTCAGCTGCAGATGTGCACAGCATTTTTGGTGTTTCCTTATTGCCCACAAGTGAGACTACTGAGAACTGTTAGCACTGAATATTAATATAGATGGGCATAGCCCGTGCTGCAGCAAAAAATGCCCCACTTTTGCAAATTATGTAACATTGTTATTGGTAGCTATATCCTGTCTATAACACTATGGTGGGGGAGAGTGGAAACACTGAGGTTTCAAGGAAGCTGTTGTGGAAACAAAGGCCATGCTTTCTGTAAACTGCTGGGGAGAGGGAACTGAAAGGTTCAAGCTGAGGCTCCATAATGATTTGATCATTTGACTGTAGCCTCTGGCATATTTCCACTATGTTTCACTCCCAGCTGTTGACCTTTATGCTGTTAGATTGTGGGATTTCCTGGTCATTCTACCTTTAATATCACTGAAAAGACCAGTCAGGAGTTCAGTACCGAAAGTATTGTGAACTGGTTTTGTTCACTTGATAGCAGTGCCCTAAATTTGAGGAAGTGACGCTTATGAAGTATAAGATACAAATAGCTGATTTTCACCTTCTATAGATAAAGACCCTTTTCACTGGTTTGTGCTATGATTTCATTTGTGCTGAGAGCAAAGGACAAATGCCCCTAGAATAATTGAATTCCATTTTGTACTTTCTTGTCCCTATGTATTGGCAATGTAATTGACACTTTCAAAGATTTAAAAGCAATAAATTAAAATAATTGGAAAGACTTTGTTTTTCCTCTTATGTAGTCCTGACCTCTTAGTTATTTCAAGTGCTTGCTGCTATAAAGTAAATGTATACCAGAGAATATAATGGATCTTACTGGTATGTATGTATGTTTGTATAATGCCCTGTCACTAGCTCTGTCAGTGAGGTCTGGGAATCTCTCCCGTATAGTCATTAGTTTCCCATGGTGATCCCTTTGAAAACTAAACACAGGATGAAGCAAACAATCCCAGCCACATCCCATTTTTGACCTCTTAATCATTCCTACATTGTAACTTGCTGTAGCACCAGGAGATCCTATTTTTGACCAAGCAGCATATAACCATGAGCTGAATAATTGTCAAGGGAAGAAACAGTGTGCTATATTTTTGTGAAAGGACATACAGACACTGAATCCAGGAGGGATAGGACCAGCAGCAGCAGTGGTCCTGCTGGGTGGCCAGATATTCTGTAAATTTCTGTAACATCCATTTAAAAGAAGCCTCAGAGGCAATGGAACATTCTTACAAACATGAAGGTTCAGATTGAGGTATTACCTGAATTAAAGTATATCCTTACTACAGTTTAATCTCCAGCTATAATGTTCTCCAGCATTTCCACAAGTTTGTGTTAGGTTATAGATCTCTTATTTAGTTCTGTACCAGATTTTTTTCTATTTGCTTGAACATCACACTATGTTTTGTTCAACACGTCATGAGTATAAGAAAACTTCCTCATGCACAGATTGAGTTTGACTCTGCAGCATTGCATAAGTGATCCTCTGTGCCGTACAGTGACTGTTTTAGCTGGGTTCTATCAGAGCTTCTTTGTAGAGCAAGGGAGGTAGCAGACGGAAATACCCCCTTCTTTTGTACTCTCACAATCTGTTCTTGCCAGCCCAGATCTGTAATTATATAGGCTTGACTGTGGGCAATAGTTAATGGGAAAAATATATTTTTGGCCTTGGCATTTTTTTCTGTTGGGTAATTTCAAGTATAAAAACTTGTTATCAGACTTCTCACTTGCAGAATGTGTTATTCCACGCTGGGATTTCAGTTACCATTTTCACATCTCTAGTGGTATCAGTGCTATTGTTTTTAATATTCGCAAGTACCTGTCTTTCTTACATACTAAATTATATATAAAATATAAAATATTTAATATCTTAAACCTTCTTTCCCTACTCTTCTCCATCTCTCATAATTTGTTCCTAATTTGACCATTTTCAGCCTCATTCTCCTTTCTGCTTAGGACCATTAGCCTGTATAACCACTAAGAGCTTGTTTGAAACCTGTCTTATGTAACTGGACTGCTCTTAGAAGCCATGTGAATGTGTGTTTTGATTGCAGTGAATTAAGCTGACCTATAAAATATCTATTGCTGTTCTTTCTCCCAGTTACATACTTGTGTATCTCTTTAGGGCACGCAGAGCTTTTGAAGAAAGACAGGGTGAGGAATTTTCTAGGTCAGAATAGGTGCTCTGAACAGACCATATGTGAAGAGNTTGTTTGTGTGTTGTTTGTTTGTGGTTTTTTGGGTTTTTTTGTAAAACATGAGAAAACACAGTGAGTAAAGAAAACCCTGTGTAAAAGATGCATGTAAGTTGACTATATTTTGCCTTCAACTTCAGTACTGTTCTATTTGACTAGTACTGAAAAAGAGATAAAAGATTAAGAAACATTACTACAACTGAAATTAAAGCACCTTTCTGCATTTTATAAATTCTACACATTGAAACACCAGAAGGAGGAGGGCTTTTAATCTTGTTTCCATTCTTTATTAAGATGCTTTGTGTAATTAGTTGCATTTCTATTGGAATAAATGGCAATTTGGAATTCATCCAAATTGAAAACCTAAATGAAAAAGGAGCATTAGTGGTGGATTGCATGCTAAAAGAGGCAAACTTCTCTAGGGCAGATCTGTTCATGCAACTTGGCCCTACTTAAATAAAATCTATAGAATCCATGTGGAATTTAAGAGGGAATGTAGCACATAGGATGGATGAGAATGCAAAATAAAACAGATTTTCAGCCAGAAGGGCAATTCACTTATAGTTTAATGAAAACCCCCTAAAACCAGACAGAATTATGTATGCTATGCAGAAAGTTTGTTTTGAAATAAAAAAAAAAGGAAGCCTATAAATAAATGCAAAAATATGACTGTGTATTTTACATTATTGAATTGAGTGTGTTTCAACAGTGACTGATACAAGGACTTAGTTGCCAAATGAAATTATGCTGTATTCAGGTGACAGCATTATAAAAGTACTCTTGATGCTGCTGTAGGGTATAGTGTGTCACTGCTTCCAATTATAAATTCCACTTTGCAGATGGTTGTTTGGCCCTTTTAAAGTATTGGTAAGGCATAAAATTTTCACCTATTTATTCAGGCAGTTATAAATTATAAATATTCTCCCCCCTGTTTTTGTTTTTGTTTTGTTTGGTTTGGTTTTGGGGTTTTTTTACAGCTAAAGAATTGAAGACATTAATCTGTGATGTACTCTTAGTGCTTTGAGGGAAAATGGGAAATTACTAACTTACTTTGGTTTGGGGAAGTTGTTACTGATAATGCACATTACCTTTTTGGGGATAAATATTTCATAAAGAGTTTTAGTGCACAGACTTGTGCGCATGAACAACAACCACACAAGACATGATAGACTGGAATGCCTCTGAAAGCTGTCACAGTCCATTGTGTCAATCTAAGAGCTGGGGTGTGATTGAATAAAATTAAAAATTCTCTGAGTTGGTTCCGGTGACATTTTGATTGTGATGTGAAGAATCCAGCTAAGGAAAGCAGAGACTGTAGAGTCTTGATACATGATCACAAATAGCTTACTGGTTGGTACTGGTTTTTGTAATGTGTCACAGAAATAATGAACTGCTTGCTTGACTTTCCGTGCCTAATACTCTCCTTCAAGCCAAGGTAACTGGCATTTTAGAACATGACCATATGATAGATACAAGAGTTATCTAATTGCATATGGATTTAATAGTTCAAATGTTTGTATTATAGCTAAAGACACAACAAGATGAAACACTGAAAGTGACATAAATTTGTCTGTATAGGGAAAGATGAAAGAAACTTCTTTCTCTGTTGGAAGAAACCTGAATTACTCCTACGGAAGCCTTATTTTCCTTTGTTCATTGTTTTAAAGAAACACTTTTCCTGTGTGTGGTAGTAACAGTAAAGATAAATATGCTTTGTGTTACAGCTCCACAGTTTCTTTACAAGTTGATTGATCTAATAGGAGTTTTCCATCATTAAATTCTATAGGCAGACTACAGTTCCCTCTTCTACTCATGCACCAGATTTGAAAGGTTTCCTTCTTTTCAATGCATACATGAAGGAATCAGCTACAATTTGACTGAAAATTGAGTCAAGTTACAGATTTACATGATCTTCTAGATGTATGAATTGCAGACTTGCCATTCAAATACCCCACTTAATTTCACTTCATGGAAAAAGGACATAAGGTTTACAGCATTCAGTGATCTCTATTAATAAGTTATTTTATTTCCAGAAATAAAATAATGCATTTTTCTGAGTGGTTGTAAAATGTCACTTACAAAAAGTAAGCCAGTGAGGAAGGCAACTTTATGCACTGCTCCTTGAGCTTTTGAGATGAATAGTTGGGTATATTACTAGGTAGAAGCTCATTGCAATAATCCAGTCTGGTTGTGTCAAAGGAGTAACACAGTTTGGCTGAGAGACAGATATGAAAGAAAGACTGCATTTTCTTTTACCAAATATTCTAGCTAGTATTAGATTCTGAACCTAACTGCATTTTTTATCTTGTCATCAGTCTTTCCTCACTGGAAAAATAAAACCAGTGAATCCTAAAGACGTTTTGACTATGAATCTTGTAAAAAAGATGGCATCGCTACTACCTCCCTCTCAACATGATGCTTTCTCAAAACACTTTTCTTAGTATAAATGCACCACCTTACTTTCAAAATGAGTTATAGTCAAAGCGTTCTCACATAAGTTTAAATTTAGGCTAAACAGGAGGGAAACCCAAGCCTACAGTATTGTCTCTGTCTATGATACATCAGGCTAAGTATGACAGCCAGCTATTAGCAGTACAAATTAAATGGCCTGCTTTAATTCAAGAGAGGTCAGAAAGAAAAGGTGGGAAGTTCACAGAAGGCCCAACAACAGATGAACACTAACCAATTTTTGCTACCTTGAGAAAAATGAAGTGCTATTTCTTGCATTTTCCTAGTCTGTAGCATGACAAAAATACCACAGGATAAGTCACTGGAAAAAACCCAAACTAAGATACTCTTGAAGATCAGTTTGTCCTGCCCAATTACAAATGAATATACATAGATAATTAGATCAGTATTCTGATCACCAAACCCAGAGCTCTAATTAGGGGAGCCAGGAGATGCTTCATAAGGTCTTTTGTTCACCCTAAAGAAGATGATTAAACAGAAGAGACAATGACAAAATAAGTAGTGCAACCTCTGATTATAAAATGTGGTCATTTCAACATGAAGTATCCTATGGGAAAATATGTATGATGTAAGACTACCAGGGACTGGAGGAGGTGGAAAAATTCAGTTTTGCAGGAGACACGAATGGAGAGTGCATTAGACCTTTGCATGAAAATATGAATGCATAAATACATGAACATTACATTTTTGGTACTTCTGACTGTGTTTGCAGCTGCCAACATTACGTTACTGAAAGTAAGTTTCTCCTGTTACATTTCAGGAGTAATCTTTCTAGTACTATCACAAAGTACAGCTGTTTTTTCCTAGTTGGCATTACACTTTTTCACAGTTCATGGCATTCTTCTGGGCATGTGTCTAGATTAAAGCTTTTGCATACACACAACATCATCATGTCCTGAAGAAACATGTAAGTTATTTATTGCTACTGTCTTTTGACCAATCTTTTCAACTTGTGACATGCAGCAATTGGAAAACAAATACAAGGCAGTTGTCTACTAGTTTTTCTAGCAGGGCAACTAAAATGTTAGACTATATTTAAAATCTCATCTTTAAATGATCTTCTGCACCAACTGCAAGCACCTGCTTTCATCTAGCATTTCTTCATGAATCTATTCTAGCTTCACTTTAAAGAAGAATATTTTCATGTGAAGAATCACCCCCATAGAATAATTCTATTGTGGATGGATCAACCTTTCCCACTGCTGGTTTTGCCAGTTTCACACTAATGTTTTCTGTGTGGCTTAGAAACTGAAGGTATTTATTTACACATGGTTACGATCACAAACATTTTCCACAAACGTGAACTGAGACAGAAATACTTTCTATCCTTTTAAAAGGACTCTAATGACTCTAGGTCTGCTTGTCTTTGGAGTCTGAAAAGGTTGAATTTTCATTTTGTTAAAGGCATCTCTAAAATAAAACTGGCTAAAAGCATGTTTTATGTTACAGGAGAGTGAAGCCATGAATCACATGGTAACACATTAGAGTGACTAGTATCAAAGGAGCCCATGGGGAATTTAGGAGAAGGTAGTTAGGCAATTAATGAAGATATTTAAAATCCTAATATGGCAGAGACAGCTTTGAAGGCAGCAAGGGATTAATATTTATTTAATAGATCATCAGATTCTGTGCCAAAAAAAGAAATATAACAGCCATCACCCCACTCTGAATGCAAACATACACAATTTGAAGAATGTTTTGAGGCAGCAGTGACATCAGCACACCACGCATTGTCATGATAGCTGGGAAAAATATCTTGCCTCAAAGAGAGTATTACCTTTGGTGCTTTTGACTATTTTGGCTGAAAATTGCTTCAGTGATCCAAGCTCTGTCCCAGCACACTGAATGCAGTCCTCAAAGAGAAAGGAACATATTGTTACCTAACAGAGGTGGCACGGTTAGTTATATCATTGATAACAGGTAACTGTAACTGCACCTCAGTGTTTTAAGGGGTTGATGTGGCTGTCACCTGCATGTAGGAATGGAAATTTCCGGTTTCCAGAATTGCTGTTCATATTGGATAGACCAAATTTTACTTCTCAGGAAAGGTCAAACTTCTGTGTTTATTATAATGGTTTTCAGAATCTGTTTATTACTGACCATGCCTGGTATAGTCTCTAAGATTCAGTGTGTTAGGAGCATGAAAGATTCCTATAAAGGTCCATTATTTTTTTTTGCAGAAAACCTGGAATTCATAAAGAGCTCATCTTCCTTAGTGGTATTTCTTTAGATTTTCAGAACACTGATATATTGTCATCCTTCCCAGTTAAAGTTTTAATGAGGCTGCTGAGGACGATCATGAACAAAACTACTATTAATGTATTGGTTTCTTCAGAAACAGCTGGTGGGGTTCCCTTGTGTCCATTGCTTCAGGGAAACATAAAGTTGTGTCTAAAAGCTGGCCTGTCTTAAATCAGTTCAAATAGAAGAGAACTAACAGGTGACAACTGTTCCCTTTGTCAAAGTTCAGGGAGTTTCACATGGAGAGGTACAAAGTTGGAAAAAATACAGGCAGTATATACACTGCTATCAGATATCCACACATGGAGAAGACTGGAGACTCCAATGAGTGCAGCAGTGCGGAGGGACTGAATGTATCCCACGGCTGGCATTATTTCTTTTATCTTTTTTTCAATAAAAATTACACAAGTTTAATACAAAATTCACCTAAAAACATTACAAGAGATATCCTTTATGGTTGCTTTTCTTATCACAGAAGACTGAACTGAAGTGTGTAGCAAAACAGAATGGAAAACTGAGAGTCAACAATTCTCACTGGACCACCAATCTATGCAATAATGAAAAGACAAATGTGGGGTTTTTTTAAACTTCTGTTTAGTATCTAACAGGTTTTTTTACTCTAGTTGATCTCTTTCAGGCCTTGACTCTATTATACCCAAGTAGCCTCTGTTTTTGATATGCTGATTTAAGGAGAATTTCTCAACAAACAGTTAATGATGACATGTTTTATAAACTGACCTACTGCTGTGCATTGCTGACAAAGTAGCTTTGCATGTATCATTCTAAGTGACAGTCTAAAAAATTTATTATAAAGATAATGCATTTATAACAAGGTGAATTTAGTAACTACCAATATATCCCTTCTAGAATCATATGCTAATGAAAAGATGCTCTAATAATTAGGGCCTAAGCCCATTGAATACAACACCTTCCAATTAGCACTCTCCAGCTTGAATACTACCATTAACATTAAAGAACAAAACCAAAAATGGGTATCAATTCACATAATAGAAACTAATTGATGAAGTTGGAGGGTGTGATTATTTGTGATTACTTTACAGTCATGCACTGAATGTAGGAGAACCCCAGTTAGTAGTTAATCTCTAGCTACCTCTTTGAAGATAATGAAATTGGCTTCCTACTGATGATTATTCATTAACAATTAATTCTTTCTTGGTGATCTGCTTCATTTTCAGCTTCTCACTGCAAACATGCAATGGAATAATTACAAGTGGAAATGAAAAAGCAATTAGTGGCAGATAATGCCAACATCTGATTAAAAAACAGTAGAACAGATTAGCCATTCGGTAACTGCAACTTTGCTGCCTTCAGCAGGGAGATGTAAGTTACCCAGCAATATTACAGTTCAAGCTGCGTTTCCCTTTTATTGCTTCCCTTACATCACGGTCTGCCACATTAAATGCTTTCTTTTATTCTCGGGGGCATTGACTTGTTGTAAGTAATTTCTAAAGATTAAGTATTATTTGAGATGATTTGTCATTCTTCATGTTGAGACTCTCTGTCAAGAAAGAAGGAAATAAAGTACTTAAGCCAAGTGTTTATTGTAGTTACAAGCAAATCTAATTTTTTATTTTTTTTTTTTTTAATTTGAGGGAGGATGATTGCAGATTTGCTTAAGTGAAGTGTGTGGAGACAAAGGTCCTGGAATTTAGGCTCCCTTCCCCTAGACAGTATTTTCTCTTAAACAACTATTTTCTGTTGTAGCAAATGATAGTTCTCTTTACTGTCACAAGCTTAGCTTGGTTTTGAAACATGTATGTGAAATGTGTTTTGAAACATGTATGTGATGCTGCTGGGTCTGCAGATTACTACCACAGAAACTTATCTTTAAAAACTGTGGATTATTTATATCACGCAGTACCTACAATCCCATAATTACCAAACACTTACTTAGCAAGAAATCCAACTAAGCAAATAAATGCTTTGCACAAAATCTACAAAGGCTGTGGGAGATCTGAGACCTGAACTGAGAGGTAGTGTTGCATATACAAGCCACAGGAACTGAAAAGCAGAGTCTCAGCCCAGTCTGGAATACCAGTCTGCATTCTCTCATTGCAGAACCCTCAGCATGGTAAATTCCTATTTCTCAAACACAGATCATGTGACTGCCCTGGACTAAGTTTACAAAAAAGGTTGCTTTTCAAATGTTGATTAAGGAAAGGACTTGCTATGATGTGATAATTTTTCAGTTCTGCTGTAGATGAATGAGTTCACAAACAGGGGAATAAAGAGAGCTGGAAAGTGGACAGGACAATGTGACAATGGCAGGAACCTCATTAACCACTTGGTCAGAAAATAACCAATAATAGGAACTACAGGTTATTTTGGTTTTCAGTGTAGAGTTAGAGCAGTAGTGAGTGTTGTCATGAGCATATGGTCCACTGGCTAATTTTCAAAACAAAGAATTATCAGAATATTAATAGTTAATGTTGCCTGCTTGGTTTGAGATATTGGTTGTTTTGTTTTCAAAAAGGATGACTATAGACAGTGTTCAGAGATTTATGTAAGAGGAACTGAAAATTACCTCATAACACCTGGTAAACAGAGACAGATGACAGAGTGCATTTCATGGTGTTTAAAGGTTTTGTTGTTTACATTTTCTTCAAAAAAATGCATGATGTACATGTGCTGAAATATTTGTCACAAACTCTTGCTTTACAGTTTGAAAGGTTCTTCTGTCCTAGTGACAGCCAGATGTGGTAAGAGGATAGCCTTTCAATCCCTGCTGCTATTGCAGGTTCTATATCCTCGCTCATTTTGTAACTTTCCCTGCTTTTGTAAGAACTCCTGGTAAAATGTTTGAAAAGACATGCCTTCTGTCTTGACTTCCCTGTCTCTCCCTTAATTATTTACTCTGCTTGCTCCCAATAGAAAGTTTGCTTTTACCATGTCATTGGTTCTTGCAGTTTTTTCTCTTTCTAACTTTTTCAATTTTCTCCTTTGCTTGTCTTATCCCTGATCTTCATAATTTCCTCTAGCAACTGAAAGAATACTTCTATTTGACCTATTCTTAGTAAAGCACTCATTTAAAAAATGTTTTTCTCCTCTTCTAAATCTCTAAGTTATCATGGGAACTTTTCATATGCATTGTCTCACAATCTCCTGGGGACAATGGTTTTGAATTATTACAAAATTGTTCAGATTTTTTAAGGTACTTTCCTCAATCAGATCAGAGACATCATCCTATTACACAGCTAATTTCTTATCCTACACTTATTGTTGTGGAAATGGGCACAGCAGTGCTGTCAGCAGCCACAGTAACACCATCCTACCTGCTACACAGACTTTCATCTGTCTGTATTACCCATGCAGAATTAGAATGTTAAATATGTGACATGAGTTAGAAAGCAGCAACATATTTCCCTGCAAAACAGCAGTTTTTTCAGTCCAGAAAAAGCATTCACTTTGCCTTCTATTGATACTAAAAGCAAACATCGACCTGCAAAACCCACAGTAAAGGACTCTAACCGATTGTTCTAACCACATATTTGGTGGAGTATGAACTAATCAGACTAATCAGCCAAATTTTTCATGAGAGAAACTAAGGGTGTTACCATAGTACCGCCCTTCTCCCACTTAGTAAACTTCTCATTTTGAGACGACTTTCCCCATACAGCTGAAGGAGATTGGCAAATTTCATGTAAAATGTCAGGGGAATCCTGGTGGCATGGGACTGATGTGTGAAGCTCTTTTTTAGCACAACCTCCACTCAGTTATAGAGGAATGTATTGCACCGTTCATAAATGTAGGGGGGTTTTGTATGAGAAAAATAATTTATTTGGATTTTTTTTTTCTGCATGAGGTTTTTTCTCTGTTGAGTTATTTCTTGCAGCAAGGTTCTGCAGCAAGTGCTAGGGGACAGATCAATCACATTCAGATGTTAAAAAAATAGAAAAAAATTAATAGAAATTGCAATGCTTGTGCCACCTAGTTCTGATTGGCTGAATTTGTGCTCCGAGTAGTAGAATTGTGTTACTGACACTTGTAAAGCACTTACAGGCCAAAAGTTGCTTCCTGAGGAAGCTCTTGAATGTTTTGTATTTTTATTTAAGATGTCAAATATAACATATTACATTTGTTGTTGTATAAATATTACATTTGTTGATGCATTACCACATGCTGCACTGATTTCTCATTCCTTTAATTTTGTAATTAGTAATTCAAACTTGTATTAACATAGAACATTTACTCAGTAATCCTAAAATATTTAATGTATTAGGTAGTTTAATGAATTTATTAAAAATAATAGGTGGTAAGACATCATCCACAGGCCTTTCTAAGCTTCATGAGCTGAGGGTGTCATCCTGCATAGTCCCTTAAAAGCAGCAGTACCAGTAATGTGGTGTGTGCAGTAGCTATATAAGAAATCAGTATCACATTCACTGTAAGAATGCACATTTCCCATATAGCCTACCACTATAAATCTATTTTTTCTTTATAGTACCAAACATGTGATTGGGCTGGTCATCACCATTTGAGTTTCATGTGTTGGGCCACTGACCACTTGCAAGATTTGTAACCTGTTTTAGACATGAAAGCCTTTACAGCAGGCTCTTATCAGCCACCTTGCAGGAAGTATGGTTAGGCAATAGGCAGATGACTGCTCATTTCTGAAGTAGTAGAAACACTACCTGACCTTTCTACTTCCTTGGGCAAGTTAAGATCTCCACCTAGATACTGAATTTCTCTTGTCTTTCCTAAAAGGTTTTAGAAAGGAAGATCTACAGTTTGTTGAAAATTAAAAACTACTGCATGGAGCCAGGGGGAGATGGCACACAGTGCTGACAAGTCTATGCTTACTCAAGTACAGGTTTTACATCACACAGATGAAAATGGCACTGCTACCCACCTGTAGCAAGCTGTCAAAAGCAAGAGCTACAGCAATAAACTTTGAAATATTCAGGAAAAGCAAGGAATTTCATTCTTGTTTCATTGGCAAAGGATTATCCATCACATCAATTATTCCCCCCAAATAATTTTCTCATTACCCTCAGGCACTAGAGATTTTGCAGCAAGTAATACCAATACTTTCCTTGCATTCTCTTTTGCATCATGATCTCCAGATTTAATCTTCAAAAGTCTTACATGACTTGTTTGATGAAATGTTTTTGGGGTCTAGTTCTAAGTCCATCTGTAGTCTGTATTATTCTCAGATTAAGGCCTTCTTACTTTGTGACACTCACAGCAGTCCATGGTACAATCATTACTTTTCTTCTACTGTGTATGGGATGATGTTTCAGAAATGCAGAGGCAGGCCGTCTTTTCCAGTAAGTGCTTGCTGCTTTCTTCAGGCTTCTCAGAGAGACTTCTCAGTCCATTGCTGTCACTAAAAAGCAAGAAGGCATCACCTCCCAGACAACCACTCACTTATTGTCTGAAGTCATATCTGACTCCCTTCTCCTACTAATTCTTCTCTTTAAATTGTGACTGTAATGGTTTTCCTCTCCTTATGCATACTGAAATTGTCAGCCCATATCAGTCATCCTTCTGACTGCTCTGATGACCTTTCCTTCACCTTCATATTAGAAGCATGCTTTTCTATTTTGACTTCTAATGCTTAAAACTTGAATCACAGCTTAAATCTTCTTCAGCACACATAACCAGAACAGGAAGAAATTTGGATCCTTTAGAGAGAGATTATGCAATGAAGACTGGAAACAGCAGAAGAACAAAGCTAAGGGTTAGCATGCCACCTTAAACCCACCATGACAAACTACTGGTCCTAACACTTAGGTGTCAAAATGTTGTCTAAGAAAATCACTATAATCCATGATACAATCATTTTACTGCTTGAAAGACTGATACTGGCTTTGTGTGCTATATATTTTACTTATCTTGAAACTTCACTCCAGATGTCTTTGGGCTAGAAAATAAAAGTCTAGATAGAAAAATGTCTGAAATAATAAATAAATAAAAATGCTAGCAAACAAAATGCATTAGATTCATGCTGTATCAGAATCAGTTTGTTTTACTACCATAGCATTGTGATTTTGACATAAATGAATATATAAAACCAGATAATCTTTTCTTTGTGTCTAATGTTAGGGAATCATTAATCATTGTGCCTGTGGCTCACTGGTAATTTAAGATGCATGTAATGTAGCTACAAGGACCAAGAAAGTGTCTATATGAAAGAGTGTGAAGAAACCCCTGGAAATATTCATTACAGAAGTAATTTTACCTTGTGCAGAAGTACAACACAAACCAGTATGTACTGATAGAGAAGCGTGTGGGTAACTGCCCCATTAAGAATGTTAATCTGAAATGTAAAATATGCTTAGATGTTCTGGTTAAAGTAATTTGCTGTTACTATCTCACAGTCTACTGAAACTCCACATATCTTTTTCCTTTTCTCACAAGACCTCATCTCCATTGAAGTAACAATTACCTCTTCTATTAAAGATTCACTGTATTTTCAAGATTGGAGATCTAGCAATCACCACCTGAAATCCTCATATCCTCAGGTTTGTCTTGGAGTCACATTTTTGGTCAGTTCAACAAAACAAGATATAAAACAAGCTTTGCTTGAAGCCTCAGCTTTGCTTCTCACCTATAAAACCATCATAAAAGTAATAGTGTAAAGTTTTTTACATTTTGAAAATTTGAACTAGTCCTTCACAGAAAAGAACCATGTTTCAGCATCTATCCGGTTTTGCTAACTGCTCCTCACAAAAACAAACAAACAAACAAAATCAGACATGAAAAACAAACCACAAACCAACCCCACCCTAAGCCCACAGCTCTGCAGCTCTGCAGCAGGGTAGGAGATATGTACACATAGCACAAAAGGGAATGCACCGTGGAGCTCTGTGTGCTGCATAGAGTTTCTTTGCTGTATTTTTATTCCACTGCTCCCTGTGTACTTCCTTCCATTGGATAGGTGCCTGCCTCTGCTTTTCTACCACTGAGGTGTGGGTTAGGCACAGCAAAACACATTTTCTCTTTTTTCTTCTTTACTGAATCCCAGTCTGGACTTTCAGGGTAAAGTTTTCTCAGGTGCTGGATGGCAATGGTGATCACAGTGGCGATTTCTAGTCAGTAAGGAAGATTGAGCTCTGTGATGGTACTGTGAGTGGATACTCAGGACTTCATTATTCTCCTGCAAGAGGGAGAAAAAGGGTGTCGTATTGACGTCCTGGAGAAACTGAGGAAGTTTTTAAAAGTAGGAACAAATGGTGGGAAAAAAATAAATTCTTTCGATCTTTTTGTCCAGCATCTCCAGGCACTTTTGTTTGCATAGACAGATCTACCGTATTTAGTTCACCAGCAAACAACACTCAGAGAGGCACTGACCTTAGCAGGCACAAATTTCTGAAGTCACTTCTTAGTAACATGAAAATGTTCAAAGTTTTCAGAAGACTTATAGCCTATGCTGATCCTCACACTGCTCTTAAGTAAGTCAGTGACAGAGCAAGTTCATTTAAAAGACAAGACGGCAACGTCTAAATCAGACACTTTGAGCTCGAGTCTTCTGTGGAAATTAGTGTCACACAATTAGTGCCATACTCATTTACAAGCTGTGTGATCCATAGGCAATAACAAACCAAACTGAACTCCACCCAAACCCCTATCTATCACTCTAATATGCATGCCAGTGGAGAGGTAACAAACCCAATGTCTTTGATTTGTAAGCTTGTTTTAGTTAGCACCTACTTATTAAACATTTTTACAATTTGCTACTATGTGCAGATAAGATGCAGATAGATGCTGAACTGCCTTGAAGTTAAATTGAAGGGGAAAGGGATGGCATTCATAGTTGAGCTGTTTTCTATATTTGCTGGTACTGTGTGAATGGCAAGCATGTAATGTAAAGTGTTCCTTTCAGAAAATCTAAATTCTTCCACGAGGGAAAAAACGTACCTTCCTTTGTTGATATAGTAGAAGTAGGGCCATATAGATCTCTTTTTTTACACAATGTATGGTGGTTGGTATTAGGTGAAATGATTGCACTATATTCCTGGCCAGGCATTTTTCTTAAGGGCTGAATATTATTCTTCAGTTCTTAAAGCACATACTACAAATAAAAGTTGCTGTTCAGATGTCCTTTTCCACAGAGGTCCACCCTCACCAGGCAGTTCCCTGCCCTTATCGTTGCAAGGGGCTCATCCTTCCGTAGTGCAGTACTTGGAATCATCCTTGAACTTCACAAGATTACTTTTGGACCTTTAGTCTCTCTGGGTTCTTCTGAATGGCAGCTCTGCCCTCAAGTGCATTGACCAGTTCTCTTCAAATCAATGTCAGCTGCGAAGAACTGAAGTATCTTTAATCAAAAACAGGAATTTGACTCCTGTCCCTCTGCCATCCCAGTTATGATGCAAGTCCATGGCTGAAGTCCCCACGACTCTCTCCCTAGTAAGTTCTCAGTGGGCACTTCTGCCTCTGAAGATGTCCTGCTGTCTTCTCCAGCATTCTCTCACGCATGTATAACTGGTCAGGTGGTGGGGACAGCTGTCCCTCTGCCCAAAACAGCAGCAATGTCTGAGGACCAGCAGTTTCCATTCTTGTAACAGCTCAGACCTCAGTCAAAATGTGTTAAAAGTGTCTGTTTGGGATTTGGATGTTTTTGTTTTCCAGACTGTTTTGGATTTAGTTGATTTGTTTTCATTCTCTTTTTGTTGGAGCTCAACCAGTCTTCCAATGCAGCTCTATATAACTGGAAATCAGTAATTAATTCATCATAGTTGAACTCTGGTGCCAGTGAAATCAGTGTGGAACTTTTGGCCATGAAAGGATGACCACTCACACCTCACAGTGACTAGTTTAACATTTGAAAGGAAGCCAGTGGAAGAGTAGAGTTCTCACTGTTAAGGTCTATTCAGTCCATACTCTGCAGATTCTAACTGTAAAAAAGTAAACACAAAATTGTCTTTCTCAAGGAAGTGCCATCTAAAGTCTTCTAATAAATGATGTAGAATAATTCATATGCTAGCATGTGGGGTTTTTTCTTTTGCCTCTGTACAGTCTCTGCAAGTCAGTATACAGTAAGATGATATCTTTTTAATTTATTTATTGACTCAGAAGACTGGGGTAGGGAGTGAAGCAAATATTTCTTACTACACAGAAAGTGAGATCCAGATCCTCATTAGGGCATATATATAATAGATTGGTTCATAGATTTGTTGTTTACCCTCAGAAGAAAGTAGTCGGCTTTTCCTAAGACTGGGGAACAGTCTCAGCTTCCTGCCTTCCAGTCTATCTGTTTCTCTGGTGTTCAGCTCCTAGACTTTTTTCCAATGAATGTTGCTGGACTGCGAGAAGCTGCTCATTAAAACCTAAAGTCTTACACAAAGGAAATATCTTAGCAGCTGACTGAGTCTAAAAAGGGTTGAAAATAAGCTTGGAGAATAACAGGAGGCTGTTCTAAAGCTCTAAATATTGATCTACTCAAAGCTTGCCTTAATTCTTCCTACATTTACAGGAGACTGTGGTCCCATTCCCTCTTAGTGTTTATTTTGATGAACTTTTACAACCTACAAAAAAATCTTTGGTCATGGTGAAGCAGATTATTTTTTTTTTCTATTTCTACAAGCAAATGTAAGATTTCACAGCTCTTTTATTACATTACAAAAGTCCCCCCATGCTGTGCATCATGATCGTGCAGACACAAGGCAATGAAGCTTACCAGGTTACCCAAGCACAGCTGAAGGAACAGAGTGTACTAAAAATACATGTATACACTCTACAGTTACATATGTGCACACAGATATTATGTTGTTTTGCACGATGGAAAAGAAAAAAATCTTTCCACCAAATAAAAACACTGAAAATTAAATGACAGCAGCAGCAGATGTTAGAGCAAATCATCTAATTAAGATGATTTCATCAACCATTTTAAAAGACATTTAAAAAGGCAGTATTATACTAAGTCACCAGAAGAAATGTTGATTGTGCTTGCATATACAGGCACAATAATACTATAGCTGAAGCTGCCCTTTCAAGCGTGAAGACAAATGATACTTTCAAAACTGTTTATTTTTTTTATCCAGCTGTGCTTCACATCCTGCTAAGGAAAAGCACATACATTAAAAAATTCTTAAGAACGGCAACTCACAGCCAGGAAATTACAATTAAAACCAACAGAAGTTTTGCCTCGGTCAATACTGCAGAATGACTTCCATGCATCATGAAGAATAGCTTCATTCAGGCAGTGGGAAGAACCATAATACCAATTTGCAAACATAGGGAACCTCATTTTCACTTCTGTTCTTTGCTTGGGTGGGCTAAATTCTGTCTCAGCAAAACCTGAATCAAAAGCCAGAATGAAGAAAGGGCAATATGAGTCTGCATTTTAAATCTGATGTTGACAGAAAATCAAAATGAAAAGGCAGAATTTTGTCTTGCTCCCTTAGAATAGTGTTACTATAAACTACCATAGGTACTATAAACTCTTAAGTTGGCTTTTCCTTTCAGTTATACTGAAAAGTGCAGTATTGGGTTTTTACCGTTCACTGTCATTCTTACTGTAAAACACGGAGTGTGGGAGAGGTGCAGGGGATGCCTCCTTACCACAGCATCGTGTATTTTCACCTTCCTCTTTCACTGAGTTTTATAATGAGGAGCACACTTGATTTTATGCCACTTGTTGAATTTTTATTTCCAGCTCTGACCTTTTTTTATTTTAAAATGGCTGCTGGATAAAATAATAGATAGTCACTAAAAAAAGAAAAAAAAAAAGAAATTAAATATGTAACTGCACTCTCTTCTTTCTATCCTTCCTGAGATCCAGTTCATGTTGGAATTCATACTGGGCAGCTTAATTTCTGAAAGGTCTCTGGTTCCTCTTGTTTTCTTTGCTTATCATAATTGCTTCTGTAGGAATGTATATTTGCTACTTCTAAAGCAGCCTGCAAAAGCACATTATGCTTTAGAAGAAAAAGTTTTTATTGTGAATGTTACAATGAAGGGTAATAATTCTCAGTGTTATCTATTTCTTTTAACCCATCTTCGTGCCTGTTTGTTAGTTTTCCTTTTATTTAAATTATTCTTCATCAAAGCAGGGCATTACAACTTCATCTCTTTGGAGGAACATGACTAGACTCTTTCTCTCACTAGTGTCATTCCTAGAGATTTCAGAAGGAGGCTTTTCCCTCTCATCCTGGCCCCATGACAGACTACTGGTACAGACGACTTGTTTTTTTCCTTCTTCCTTTGAAGAGGAGTGAGTCACAGCACGAGCAAGTAAACAGCCTCTTCCTAACACCCTCCACAGGTGGTAGCTTACAAGCAGTGCTGGGGAAGAAGAGAAGGGACAGAATTAACCTAACTAGCTGAGACAATGAAAGAAGTGCAATGCTTAGTGCAATAATGTGAAGCAGGGCTTCAGGAACAGAACTTGTTTTCTACAGATGAAGTTCTTGATCATAAAATTTCTCCAGAAGAAACTCAATTGATCTTCACAACTCTTTTGCCACATGGTCAGGTCTCACTCTCATGTTTTTGTATAGATGTTTTAAAGATAGGAATAAAACCATATTGACAAAATTTACATTTGTCCCTCTTCCTTCCTGAATCATTCTGACAGAAAGTCCATTAAGCAGTAATAAACCTTGACTGAAAAGACACTAAATTGATGTTGCAATAGTGGATGTTACTTAAAAATATTATTATCAATTACTTTCAGAGGTTGCCTCAGCAACAATGTGGAAAAAATAAGCAGATTCTGACATTAGAGTTCAAGTGAAATGTTTCCTCTTTTACAGACAAATAGTTCCTTTGCCACTCTCATGTTCACTGGTACTACAAAAACTTTTTCTTAAGAGCCTGAAGGTAATCACTAGACTCACAAGGACTAGCAGACCTGGAAACCTGCTGTAAAGTAGAAAAACTTACAGAGGCAATTTCTCAGAGCAACAGCACCTTTCTTTTGGTGAGGTGATCAGATTTTTCCGGAGAAAGCAAACTGTAAAGATATTTTTGTTAACAGGAAGTGAAAGATTCAGTAAACCCTTCTGGTGTTGAGAATGAAAAGGATATTATATCTGTTATTAAATACTTGAATTGATGCTAAAGGCTGCCATTGTTCAGGTCACCATAAAAGAGGATCAATAGTTGTTTTATCATTAAAAAACAACAGGTTGATGAAGGGTTGAGATATACTGTTTCCTTCAAAATACATCAAAGGCAAGGAATACCTGAGTATTTAAATAGTCTAAGTCTAATTCATATGAAACAGTGACATCAAAAGTACTGAATATTTATACCAGATGGAGGGAAAGAAATTGTGACCAGGGGCTTAAACACGATAGATGTGTCATGGCTGTCACTTTTCAGTTGATTAGTGAAAGCCACTCTACAGTAGAAAAATGTAAGAGCCAGGACTGTGCCTGCTGTCTATTGTGAGTAGGTACTGTGGTATGTTGGTACACAGCAGTGGTAGATGTCTTCTCACAGAGAAGAAGAACCATTGTCCAGAAGCGATTCCTTGTGGATGTTGATATGGGAGTTTCCTAGCTTGGGAGAAAAGTTAAACTCTTTCTCTACTGCCATATGTTAGCAACTTCCCTAGCAGCAGTTAATTTGTTTCAGCAAAGAAAAGTTTAGCTGCAACTACTGGAATTGAAATTTTGGAGAAATATTGATTTTCAGATAGGCAGAGTTTTTCTTTCTTCTTCACATGGACATTTCAACTGAGTCCTGTCATTTATATTAAAACTCAAAATTTTAATTTGAAAATCCAATGTTTTCATCCAAAAAAGATGTATTTTTTAAACCAAGCCCCACACATCCTACAGAAAAGTTAATTAGTCCTATGTCTTCATTAAATAGACAGTGTTCTGTTAATTTTGTGCTAGTGTAATTAAGCTGAACTTTCTGGATGACTCCACTAACCTTGTTTCAATGCATTACGAGGTCACATCACAAAAATGAAACTGGTTAGAATTACTAAGATCTTCGAATTATTAACATATGTTTCACACAAAGTCACCTGTAAACCCCCAGACTCTCTCACTGCTAGTTGATACAAGCCACCTTTGTACAGATTTGAATAATCCAGCAAAACAGAACTGTTGTGACACAACTTTTAGTGCTGGTCTGAAAGCCAAGACGGTGAAACTTCTGCTCTGTGCTTGGTTCTTCAAAGAGAGTGACATTTCAAGGACCTTTGAATGTATGTCAGAACTGGTCTGCTCATGAATTTACAGGCAGAAACAGGAATGTCCTCCTTGATGTCTCCCTGACTGGGTTGGACAGTGGCTGGGCAGTGTCTTTGGTGGGTCCTACAGCACCTGGAGTTTATGCTCCATTGAAAACTTGAAGCTGAGCACAAACAAGGGCAAGACATTGGTGGTGGAAAAGCTAATCTGGGAAGTGGATAGATAATGTATTAAACCTTTTTTGTATAGTGTTGAAGGAGGTGTTTGTGGTCTGTGGTGAGAAGTGTTTTGGATTTGTGTGCACACTTAGCAGTGTTTTTTCTCTGTATGAACACGTGATAGTCAAAGCCCTTTATATTTGTTGCAGCAGCTGTAGAAAAGCATAAGGCCTTACAATTTCCTCTCCTATAGAGCTGGTATTTGTGTGGTTTTTTCTGATGGAGGCACTTGAGTGGGTAATGTCTGCAGTAAAGACGCTTGAGGCATTACTGCAAAGGTCAAAAGAAAGCCTGTTTTCCTTTTGCTCACATATATGTGATGCTCGCTCCCATATACTGTGCTGTAAAAGTTTCCTTTAACAACTTTCACCCAGAAATACAAAGCCCTGTTGCCTGTGTGCCCTCTGTGTGTAAGATTAGATAAAGACAAGCTTTGCCTTCACTGTTAGCCAACCGTAGACACACTGTGGTTAACATCCTGCCACAGCTCAACCAAAAAGTGTTGTTGACAGGCAGACTGTTTTGGCTTGGGCTCATGATTTGCTTCCAGTTGCTTGGGGCTCTGGCAGTGTACATATGCTCTGAGAAAAACTACAGCAAATAGGTGAAGAAGAAAATGTTGCAGAGGTCATCCACAACTACAGGGAAAATGAGCCCTAAGACATCTCTGCCATGCTGTATGCCGTTGGCAGACTGGAGCCTGCTCACCGCCCTCCGGAGCTACTGCATCTCCTGTCCAACTCAGTGGCAGAATCACGCACAGCCTGGCTCCTGTAGAGCTCTTCTTAAAAGAGACAATTTGGGGGCTGGAGTTGCAGAATTAGAAAGCCAAACCAATCTGCACTACATATTTAAGACAATGTATCTGAACCCAATTTGCATATTTTAGCTTTTTCTCACTCATTCCTCTCCTACCTATCCCTTTTGGCTCAAATAAACCCATAAGTTGTGGAGCAAAAACTGCATGTCAATAGCCAGCTGGCCATCCTGTGCACTCTAGGACCTGACGAGGGGTGACTAATGTGTGGGAGGCAGGGAGGAGATGCTGACCCTTTTTGCAGACTTTGTTTTTCACAGAGGTAGTGGGTACTTAGCAATGGAGCCTTAACAGGCTCAGGATTAGAATTGAATGAATAAGGAGTAAAGGTTCAAAAGTTTGCCTTCCTCACTAAAGTGTTAGTAGATCAACTACCACCTCATCAAGATTCAGCTCACATGATTTCTTCAAAACTTTCCAAAACCAGAGAAAAAAATTCAATCAGTTATGTCCATCACTGAAATAATAGGCATAGTTTTCACCTCAGAAGTAATTTCTTGATGTTAGTGTTAAAAGCCGCCCCATTTCCCTCAGCAGAGTTACCCAATTTGTCTTTGCAATGAATGCCAATGTAAATTATCTAAACTAGAAGAACCTGAAACACACTGCACCTATTTAGAAATGCAATTAAAAAACCCAGATAAATAAAAAGCCTCAGCTTGAGGCTGGAGATAAGTTATTTTATCACAGGACACAAGTTGAATTTATTTACTATAATAAATCAAAAGCCATTTCAAAGGTGGCACTACAGCATGCAGTTGCAGAATAGGGGGCAATCACTGGCATTTGTGCTCTGCACTGTAAGGAGGAGAAGCTGGGAGCACTTCCTTTGCTTATCCTTTGGGTCACTGCCACAGGGTGGAATCAGGTAAGTTTATGGCACAAGACAGGTGCCAAATACTGATACAGTGACAGCACAGCATTAGAGACAGAAGTAAAATTGTGCGTGGTCCTGAACCACTCTGAGTGTCTCTCACTGGCTGTATCTTTCCCAGCAAGACATCACACCTTTGTGCGGCTGGCACATACAGCTCACTCAGCTTCACAAAGCTGCTGCCTGCAAGTCTTTTGCATTAACACGAAATTCCAGCCACGTTTTACACTTGCATTTCACAGTGCCTCAAGGTGTAAACACATTAGATCTGCAGAAGTTGTCCACAATCTCTTGGCTCTCTAGACCCTTTTTCTGCCATTCCAACTGCCTAGTAGCTCCGATATGATCCTTCTCACCAGGTTTTCAGGGAACAAATAGGCAACCTCTAATCTTGATAGGCAGGGGCTTTATCCCACCACACCAGCCCAGCCCAGTAGCTGCAGCAGATCACAAGATAAGGAGCTGCTCCTCATACCTCTTGCAACATGTAGTGTTTGGGTGGATATCACACTCCCCCTTACTGTGATCCTTGCTGCAGCCGTCAGCATGATTGCTCAGCATGTTTGAGGAAGTTGTTTTGGAGCTTATGAGTAATTTCCTTTACTGGTGTTTAGGGTTGTTTGTCAGTTTGAGTTTATTCTCTGATGAATATGGTGGACACAAAATGCCATAAGCAGAAGAGCCCCTATCTACAACTGGTGGACACAACTGGTCTAGATCACTCAGATCAGCAAATTCCCATCTGGCCTGGGTCACTGCTTGTATGGAACTGCTACAGGATCTGATGATCTGACATTTAAGGGTGTCTAGTCCTTGTTAGCACTACTCTGCACTGTCAGAAATATCTTGGTTCCTTTGTGGAGATTCAAAAAACTTCTATTTTCCCATCCAAACGAGAAATAGGTTATTAAATGGACAGAGTGAAACGGTAGATTTAAATCTTTGCATTATTTAAGAATTTGTGCCTACTTTGTGTTGATAGGGCCCTAGTGTGAGCTTTGTATGGTGTAAACAAAAACAATTACTAAGATTGTGATCGTGAGGTGATAATTTTTTCCATACACTTTGAACAGCAAAAAGTAAAAGCCATTCCTCTTAGCCAATCAATAGTTGTGTGATAAATCACATACTGCCCATACATGGAAAAAGGTTTTAAGATTTGTGTGTGTACAAAAAATACTAGTCTTCATTGCATGTTAAACTTTGAAACAGACTTTACTGAACACATATAGTTAATTTTGTCTTCAGCATAGTACTAAGACAAGACAAAACAACCCTTTTATCAGGACTTTTATCAAAAGTTGTTTTGGCTTTTATGGTCTATAAAATTTTATAACTTTTGTAACTTTTTGCCTTCTTAAAGCAATAATTAGATAAAAACTGGGAATCAAATTGAAGTGGAGCAGTGGAATTGCTGTCTTATGCAGTTGAAATATGACAAGGTGTTTTTTGCTTCCCCTCCGTTGCACCACCCAGAGTGTCTTGTGTTATATCTTTGATACCAGGTACATAGACTGCCACAAAACATCAAAGCCTATAGCCTTAAGGCCTTAAGCCAAAGCCTTAAGGCTGGATTTTGTTTGCTCACCTTGATGAGAATTTATTTTCATAGGAATTTATCTGGAATTTGATTATTTATGGGAAGGAATGTGTTAATTTGTTTTCCAAGAAGATATATTACTGACATCAACTGGCTGCTGGGAGATATTTTACAATCCTTTCATCAATTTTTTTTTTTTTTTGAGACAAAGCTTGCTTTATTCTCCAGGCCATAGTGGTTGCTTCATACTTTATTTTTGGAGGAGGAAAGGTGTTTGAGACCTTTCTCCTTGAATGGCAGCACTAAAATTTTTTTAAGTTGTGTGACTTTGTGACTTTTTGGCCCACTTCAGATCAATTATGATCACAGAAGGATCAAAGTGATGCAGTGCCCTAGGACAAAAGAGGGAGATTGCAACTGGGGAGCTCTTGGGCTTACATGGCAGTTGTGGCAAACACAAGCTGATGAGCTGTAGAGTGACTGGCTTTTGTAAACTGTTTGCTGGGTCACCTGGCTGCTTCAGTCTGCAAACACAGGAGTTGTACAGGGAAAATAATCCTAGAGGCATCTCAGTGAAACACCATTCACTGCACCAGAGAGGGAGGTTTCATTTTCCTAAACTCACCTTTGACAGACATTGATAAGTTTGACTGTTAGTGATGGACAGTGATATCACTCCTAATTTGGGGAAACTGAGAGCTGTCTCAGTTGAGTGCCAAACCATATGTGTGTGTCTTAGGGAGAGGCAATGAAGAATTTAACTATATTACATCCAAGAAGGGCTACATGTGAGTGTTTGGTTCTCCCCATCCCACTGTCTTTTTTGCCAGGCTCCCACATGCAAAAGGTCACATCTCAAAGACTATGTGTGCGTTTTCGAGTCTTCAAACAAGCAAACAGGAAGGAGCAAATTATTGCTGACACTATGTCTACCCTGTGAAAAAGTCCTATCTTAAAACTACCCGATTCACTGGGTGTGAAACAAGGGCAGGCAGCCTGTATGCAGTGCTCTGCTGCTGCTCTGTACCCTGTCCTTTGCCTTGAGTGGGTTCTTGTGGCTTACCAGTAAGATTCCCCCTGGAGAGGAGATCACAATCCAGAGAGAAGCTTTCCCCACCTTTCTGTGGGGACCACCTTTCCCTCACCTTTCTGTGAGACCAGCCCTGTCTCAGGACAGGAAAGGCTGCAATCTCTCCAGGCTGAAGATGATCCTTGATGTGAAACAGATAGGAATAGACTTGCACTGGTGTAAAATATAGCTAAGCTTGGTAAGTTGGGCATGCCAGTTGTCTTTCCTCTTGCTCCTATGTTCTCTGCCAGCAGCAGATAGTAGTGGCTACTTGGGAGGATCCAACTCTTTGAGGTTTCTGAGGAAACCTCCATGACTGGGACTTGAGCTCAGCACTGGTGAGCCTGTGAATGTTCTGCTTTCAGTCTCACCACTGCTGACAACGCTCAAGTGCTGAGGAGGGCACTGGGATCATCCCATGAGCACAGTCACTGCAATCCCTTGCATACTTTGGGCAGCTCACAGAGTGCCCCGGGAGCAGGCAGTGGGAAATGTACAACATGCCAGCAGCACCACAAGAAGCCTCAAAGGTGCCTCTGTGGATTTAATCCTTGAGGATTTGGTCTGAATCTTATAAGGTGAGTCCACAGAACACTTCCTTATGACTGTTGGATTCAGTGATCCTTGTGGATCCCTTCCAACTTAGCATATTTGGTGATTCTGTGACCACTGGATCCCCCCAGAGCAAGGGAAGACTATGATACAGTGTAAGCCAGTGGCTGATTCTCCTTTTAATCATACATTATACCTAATACATGAAAAAAATTTTTAAATAAAATGTATTTATATACTTATAAATAATATATACATGTACATGTACATAGACATACATATAAAGTACATACTTTTAATTATACATAATGTATCTATTTAGAGAGGTTAATTCAAGATGTTTTACTGTAGAAATCCATCCTATAGGGATCAACCTGGCATTTTTCACTTTATCATTCAGAGGCAAATGCATATGAGCTTGACATCCCTTATCAGGCACAAACCCTTTTAACAGCTTGCTTAACGGTTTGGAATATTGATAGAATAGCTTGATGGCCCACAGGAGGTCACACAAAATTTCTGGTAATGACATAATACTGACGAAAAGGGGGCTTAAGGTTTTCTTTGAGGGACTGTTGTTCAGGGGACTAGAAGAGTGCATCCTGGGCCACAAGCACATGTGTATTAGGATGAAAGAGTGAAGCACCCAGAGGAAAGAACAAAGACCTGTTGTAATTTAACCTGATTATAAATCAGGGGCATGGCTATTCTTTATCCCACTTTTTAAAATTGGCTGAAAATACAGAAGGCTGGATTATGCTCCCCACTCTACTCCCCCCACCCTGCACGAGGAGGGGTCTGAAGCCTCCTTCTTTGCACAGCCCATGTGAAGGCTGTTCCCAGCATGTCCCCATTGCTTGTGAGAGCACAGAGGCCGTGGGCAAGTTGCTCATTTGCACCACTGTTGTGAAAGATAGGAGCAAACTGAAAGGGATGATAAGGGTAGGAAGTTAGGAAGAAGGACATAACACCCCATCAGGCTTTCCCGCTGTTAATTGGACCCAGCCCCACTAGAGGATTCAAGTAACCTCTGAAGTTACAAACACTGGGTTATCCCATGAGCTGTCAGGCCCATTTGTATATGCCATGCTTGTTAAATTTAAGTGTGAAATATAGTGTATCTCATTAAGTTAAAAATGCTGTTTTAATATTAGCGTATATATTGGAAGGACATTTTTAGGATTTTTGGCAGGGGATGTTGTATGGAGGTTTTTACTTTTAAAACTTGTTAGGGAAAAAATTTAGCCAAGAAATCAAAGTTTTCAATTTTGGAAATGTTTAAGTAAACCGTGTAAATGTCATCACTGGAGAAGCCTCATGGATTTAGCAAGCTAAATGTGTGCAAATGCATGTCTGGCTACTACATTAAATAGTTCTTTTAAAGCTATTCAGCTAGCAAGATTTCACCATGAAAATCTTCTGTGACAATCCCAAGAAGATATCCTCAGCAATAGCAAATGCTTTGTGCTATTTATTCTAGGGAGGCTGGTTCTTCCATCCTTTCCAAAGCAGCAGCCTTATGTCATGCTTTTCTAGGCTGTATTCTTGGAATCATCTCTCCGATGATTCAGGAATAGATCTCATCACAAATCTTTATAGGACCTAGGTTTTGGGGTTTTTTTTCCTACTGTGATTTCTGGAAAAACACTTTTCTTAGGAAAAGGTTGGTATGAATACGTATCCCATTTAAGAACTTCTCAACAGAGCTTCAAAATGCTGAACTGCCATCTTACCATTTCTGAAACATCTAAAGCTTTTGTTTTAAAATTTAAGGTAATTTAATCCCACAGTCCCTCCATTGCCACTCTGGTCATTCAGATTTGATTGTTGATTCAAATGCTGAAAATCTTTCACTAGATAAAACACCATCTAATCCGGCCACTGCTACTTACAAGCTAAAGTTCTGGTATGGAAACTTATCAGGCTTCAAAAAAGATCAGCTCTTCAAAACACATATATAAATACATATGTATATATAAACTATACTATTATATATAATAAAAAAAGGATAATTCTATATAAGGGCGATTCTTGTTCTTGCATGCTAAAGGTCTAGGATTTATCTGTTTTGACTGTGATAGACATCTTCAGGTTGAAGTACCTTTAGTAAAAAATGCCCACAAAAAACTGTAAAATTTCAAATCCTAAAAAAGGCAGAAAGTTGAAAACAAGCAATATATATATATTGGTTTCATAAACATTTGAGGAGCTGTGAAAGTCAGATATAAAACCCAATACTCCATGACATATCACAGGTTTCGAGTTTACAGCTGTGGCCCCCAGCAGCACTTTTTGTTAATCCCACTCCAACTTTATCAATAATTCTGTCTGAACTACATGTAAAAGCACAAGATTCTTTGAAGTCTGGAGACAAAATTCAGCCAAATTATCTCTGGGCAAATTTCTGTCAACACAAAGCCCTGTGGAACTGATTTAAAGTCAATAGGAGCTTTTAATGAACAAGAGAATTGGAGTGGCAGGGGGCACACATGAGCAGTTTGCACCACCCTTGCTCCTCGCTGCATGTTACACAATACTGGGTTTGTGCATCAGGCAGAAGGAAAAGAAATGGCTTAAAAGAACAGCCACCAAAGTGAAGGTTGGCAAAAAGGAAGAGTGAGAAAGCTGCTTGTCCAACTCCTGTTGTGGATAGCACCATAACACAAGAACAGAATGCTGGGTTAGATCAGCATCCGTTCTGCCTGATACATTCTGCAGTGTTAGCTATTAGTGGATGTTAACATAAGTTCAGAGAGGTGAAGTGAGAATACCTAAAACAGTCGACCAACTTCACTGCTAAATATATTGAGCAGAATATTGAAAATGCTGCTGACATATTCAGGCAGGCTGAATGGTAATTAAGCCTTTGCTTTCTCTGAACTTCAGTTTGTGTTTCTTTTCTGTCACAATTGAAACTGAGCTAAGAGTGCTGCTGCAGACTGGGGAGGACATTGTGCCTGCCATAGAAGGAATGATGGTTGTACAAAGCCTAGAATCCCTCATGCAAAGATGTAAGCACGTCATGTGCCTGTATATGGCAGAGAGACAACTTCATCTATCACACAATTACCTCTAGGGTAGAAGAGGTGAGCCATTTAAAGGGACATAACACTACCCAACGACTAAGGACTAAAAGCAAGTACTATCTACAAAAGCGAAATTATGCATGAACTGTTAGGAGTACAACGGTTTATAATCTCATTCTGCTTCCACTGAAGTCAGTTTGACTATTTCAACATGGACAGAGTTATGCCTGCTGCAATTTCTCAATGGAAGCTTGGTTAAGGTATAACAGCTAATGTTATATTGATAAAGTGTTGCAGGAGCAATATAGAGACTATAAATTGACAAGATCTTGGAATGGAAAGTTCTACCAAACAGCCCTTGCTGAGAGGCAGCTATGGGGTGCGAGTCCAGTATGCTGGATCACCACAACCTGCTCTGTGACACGTTTCTTGGGAATTTGCCTATCCAAATGCTGATTAGGCATGACCTTTCCTGACATCAGAAATTAATCAAGAAGGAAATTAAATGGTACTAGATTATCTATAAGGCAACTATTTAAGCATGCAGATATGTAGAGGTCTGTAATGCCTCAGGAAAAAAGAATTAATCCTTCACAACTGAACTGAAAATTGTAAGCTATTATTTGTTGGCTGTACTTACAGAATGATCAATACACGTAGAATTGGAGCTGAAAGTTCCATGTTGAAGCCCTGATGGAAAAGATATCCTTTCTTCCAAAGATGTTGAGCCATTGAAACCAAAACTTCTGCTAGACAAGGTCATTTTCCATGGATTAAACAGAGCATGTGTTTGTTCAGAACAATCCAACCTCAAGCATCAAAGTGAATCAGAAAAGGATTTCAACTTGGTATTTTCCCACAGATATGTATGCAATCACTAATTACTTGCATCTTATCTTCTTGAGCTAAGTAGGTCTTAAACTGTTGCATTTGAGTAATTTTTCACCAGTCTGCATGGAAAACTTTTTGAGACACCTATCAACCAATATCACTTTTCAAATATTTCCTTAAAATATTTTTTCTTTTCTTTTTTTTGCAGACTATAAAATATTTGAGAGCAGGCAGTCAGCTGGTTTCCTGTGCCTCTGCACTGGCACACTGACCAGTGCTGTCAGTTTGAAAAGTCTTGTATATAAAATGAGATATATGGCTCCTTAGGGACAGATGGATTTGTTGCTGGTTATTTGTGGATAGAGAGGTTCCTGGCGCATACTGTCATGCAAGCGTACTGGCAGGACAACCACACTTGAGTAGGTAGGGCTTACTTCCATTTTATCAGTAGTCCCTCCTCAAAGCAAAGCTGCATTTGTTCTGTCTGTGTTAACTGGTCTTCAGTGTTTAGTTTAAGCCACAACATAGCTGAGACACGTCAAGAGAACAGACCAGAAAGGTGGAAAATTAAATAGCCATTTCTGCTGCTTTAATAAGGAGTATCGGACTCAATTTCTTTCTCTTTATTGAAGCAAGAAGACGCAAGATTCAAGTTACTTGTATGTTTCTGGTAGAGAAAAAGAAGAAAACTCTTAATGCAGTTGTCCTCTGCCCTGACTTTAAGTTGGATGAAAAGAGCGCTTTCCTGAAGCTGTTGGTTAAATACGGAAGAGTACCACCTGGAAAATCAATACATAAGAAAACAGCTGAGATATTGACAAGCTTGCAAACAAAAAAATAAACACACCAGAAGCCTTGCTTCCTAACACTTCTAGCTCATTTCTGACGCTGAAAGCTGCAGAATGTATGTTGGCTTTTGACTGCCTTTCTGAAACTACTAGTAACTATCAATAGCTTGGGAAGTTTGGTTCAGAGTGTCAGTAGCGCCTGAGTGCCTGCAAGTTAATACCCAGCTAAAGAAATTCTTCAATTCCTTGCCTTCTATATGTGCTGCTGCAAGTCTTTTTCTTCTTATATTCTCTTCTAAAACCTTAAGCCATCAGGTTTCAGACCAGTCTGGAACCAGGCTGCAGTAGTACAACTATAACTTACAGAAACATTTTATTTGATGCAGCCCTTATTTTCCCAGCAGCCTAGATTTTGACATTTTTTTGGTTGGTTGGGTTGTCTGGATTTTTTTTTTTAATTTGGTTAGGGTTTTTTTGCTGTTGTTTTGGTTTGTGGGTTTTGGTTTTTTTTCTTTTTTAGTTTAGAGTGCCAGACACTCGTACAGAGCACATTTCTAATCATGTGGTATTCCTCAACTGTTAATTCCACTATATCTTTGCCTATTCACAACTCATTATATAAGATTAGTAACCTAAATCACATGGCACTGTTCGTACTCTTTGCCTGGATGACGGTGAGTGCCCTACTGGGGCACCAATACCTTATTTGCAAATAAAATAAGTTGTCACTTAGTGAAAAGCCAAACATTTGTGTGGGCAGATGTCCATTAGCACAAATGTTCATGGATTAATCACCAAAAGGGGTGTGAACACTTTTGAATAGAAAAGCAATTTAGAATTCATGCAAACATTTGTGAATAATTTCTCTAGCTTTTCTTTAGCTTGGAGAAGGCCTAATGTTTTGATGTGGGATTCACTGATTATTTCAGTGAAAAGTGGAGTATTAGAACTGGAATACGAATTAAAGTTTTACTGAGACATTTACAAGTAAATTTCTTTCACTGTACTTTCAGCTTTTACTTTCTATCATATCAATTGTGAGACAAAAGCATTTTACAAAGCACAGCCATGCACTGCACAGCACCGTAGCAGCCCAGAGCAGAAGTCAAGGACCATTCTGTGACTCCTTAAACTGATCCAACAATTTCTGTTTTCAAATCAGCATGTTCTTTTAAATGTATGTTTTAGTGGTATATTCCTGTTACTATCTGCAGATGGATATATCCTTCACAGTGCTTTATAAAGTGATTTCCCCCATTTTCAGCTACACTTAATGTGCTTATTGAACATACATTACCTCAAAGATATCATCTGTGTATCACTAAATGCAGCTTTTTAACAGAAGCTGAGATCTCTACCTGTAACTTACAGACTGCAGAAAATGTTTCTTAAACAATGTAGCCTTATGGAAACAGGGCCCTTACACTTGCAAGACACAAAACCTTAGAAGCACCCTGCATGTTAAAACTGTTGTAGGAGTTGTTCATTGCTGATTAGATAGCTGGTTACAGGTGGTTCTCTCCCTACTGTAGCCGGAGTGAGCTAGAAAGAACTTACTGCAGATAATTTTAACTAAAGCAGATAAGCATAAAAGCTGCTTGATCAATTGTAAACATCAAATAAAGGAGCTTTAGGAAAACTTAGATTTGTATTAGTGTCTGTGAATTTCAGAAAACCATTTATTTGACTGCTGACACTAATATTTTGAAAGGCAGTTTTTGAGTATTAAGTGCTTGATCTTTGAAATAGCAAAGATTTACTTAGAACTAAAGGTACAGAATTAGATCCCTAGTACTGGGTATGTGCTTTAAAAGGAAAAAAATAGTGCAGTTACTTTTTAAGCACATATCTGACTATAATAACATATCCATTAGTTATAAACACCAACAGTTGTTCAAGCACAGCTGTTTACAATGATAATATATGACCCGACCTTCATAACAAATTCATGTAACTTAATGAAGATCTAATGCTATAAACAAAAAATATAAATAAGAAAAAGAAGCATGAGGTATGACCAATAGCATGAACACTCCTTTTAAGCATATTATTCTCTTTCTCTCTCTCCCCATTCCCCCCATCCCACCCCCATGATTTTAAAAATTAAAAAATAGCAGAAGACTTTTTATAAAGTCTCTGAGGTCTTGTGTTACATGTTCGTCTTTCCCTTGCCCATGGGTATCATCATCATGAACGTAAATTTTCTCAACAATAAAGCACTATTGTAGCCTGACTACCATTTTATAAGCTGATAATTTGCATTGCAGTGTACAAAATCTGATCTTTTTTAAGGAAAAATATTACACATGCTAACACATACCACCAGTGAGAAAAAGCAACAGCCTAAAAATGTACTTCTCAGTTCATGCAGCTGAGTTGAATGTCCTGGACAAAGATCAGAATCTAGGAAAAACTGCATGGGAGACAAAACACTGGGAACAGCTACACAACAAAAACCTTGTCACTGATGAAAACAAGGAAATAAACAGCCTATCTGGCCCCTGAAGGTGCAGTTTGTGGGTAGAAATGAATGAGAGAGAGAGTGAGATAAGGCACACCAGAATTGCCTCGTGAGGTGCAACTGTGACAGCTGGCCAAAAACACACTAAAGAAGAAATTGGGTTGCGGGATGTGACAGACATACCCATCTTCCACCCTCATGTTACTTTTGGCATAATGATTCTGTTTCTTCTTGGTGAAGCCCACTTGTGATAAGATATACTTAACAGCTATCATTCCCACAGCATCCACCCCTCCTTCCCCCCACCAAACCCCACTGTCAGCAAAGAAATAACCATGAGCTTCTTCACATCTGACCTTCCCTTGTGAGATCCTTATGGCTGATAGGAAAAGAGCTATAGGAAGAAAACCATTGTATGCTCAGAAAAGAGATAAGCAAAGTCATCTTGTGCTGGACGAAACAACTTTCTATTACTACAGACAGTAATGAGAATAGGAAAAATTTAAGTTGTCAAGTATGGTTGTAAAATATATTTTTAAACACTAACCTGCATGGAAATAAGGAGTGGGAGAGAATAAAAGATAAAACAGGTTAAGTGTATATAGACTTCTAAAGCCTTACTGAATTGCAATGTGAAACCCTAGTTTAATTAGCTAATCAGACTAATTTTGGTGACATAACAGAAAGTGATGAGGTGCTCTCTCTCTCTCTCTCCCTGTAATAACAGCTAGTTTATCTGATACTAGTAAGAGTTCCTCTGTTATCAATCGCCAGGTAAGAGCAGTGCAGCAGTGCTGTCGTGCCTGCAGAAAGCGCTGGGTGTATTTTTCGCTCCCCTAGCCATGCTCTGCAAACCAACAGCTGCAGTGCATCATGAGGGGCTGCAGCACACTCAGCCCGTCAGCTCCTGTAGGCAGCGTGTTCCTCCAAGGGTCCCCAGTGACAGCCAGCTGGAACCAGTTGATATATTAAGATGGGAGCTTGTGCTCAGCAGCGCTGTTGGGTTAAGACACAGGCGCTGAATGAAACACAATCTGACTCTGACCGATTACTGAAAACACATGGTACCGGGAGTAAAATGAGCTAAGGAAATATTCTGAGTGGAAAATCAGAGGAGATAAAAGCAGATAAAATGCCATAGTTGAAACTGTTGAAAAATGTGGAGGACAACTGGGGATCTTTTAAACCATCCTGGGTGCTGAATCTGCTTGCAATGAATAGGGTCTCTGTAACTTGGTGTCTGATGAGAATGGCTTCTGTGCACTTTATTTTTTGTAATAGGTTTCAGGCCACAAATGAGAAGGGATACTATGACTTTTCAAGTGGGAAATTGTCCTCATTTAGTCACATCAATGAATAGTATGAGAATGTAATTTTGCAGAACTGGATATGGGTAGCAAAATTTTGCACTTTTCCAGGATCTCACAGTATTAAAAAGCAGCTCATTTTACTAGACATAGTCAAAGAACAGAATCATATTGTTCACAGGCAGTTTCTTCATTCTTTCTAATTTTAAGACAACTATTTGTATTTACTCTTATTCTAACCATAGAGGAGCAGAAGGAGACATTAAGTCCTCAGGCAGCTGTCAAGAGCATCGCAAAGCTGTACTCTGGTGGAATATGCATTTCATTGTATCCAGCTTGTGCATCTATTTGAAAGAGCGAACTGCACAGAGAATTAGTATGTAAAAGAATTGGTTGTAGGTCTTCAGAGAGCTGTACAGAACACCACATAAATAGGTTGATCTGCCAGCTGGATCCATTCTAGAAGAAATTATTTTAGAGTCTTGTGAGAGAGCTTTTATCTTGTGAACTGCGAGACAAAATATCGATCCCTTCTGTATCTGTGGGAGAAGATTTCCCCCTAGAAGCTGGGCAGGGAATAACGAGAGGACTCTGGCATTAGCTGTGAGGGTTGCTGTGAAGACACTCAGCCACAACCCAATATCTGAAGGTCTATCCCTAACATCCAAACTGGTCTATGAATTGCTCTGATCTGTCATTTTATAAACATTTGGGATTTTAAGAAGCATCAATTAAGAATCGAGTGATATTCTAGTAGTGAAAATAGCTTACTTTATTAATTGTGTTTTTGTTTTGGTCTTTTTTTAGTATTTCAATGTTGCTATATTTCTTCTCCTAAAGAAATTGTTTACAGGTTTTTTTAACTTACTAAATACTACAATATTTCATAAAGTCTTCCATGTGGGTCTATAATTGTGTATTAACCGAATTATTGCCTAATGCAAGTAACAGGTCAGAAACAAATCCCTGAGTAGTCATGGATGCTTAAAAAGTCCAGGGTAGCAGTTCAGTATTTCAGCTCTGTAACTGGGTTCTGCCTTATGACTGACTGTAGCATAACAGCCGCATTTTGAATCTTCAGATGTCTCTTGCACTAATACTATTGAGATCTGGGTGTCTAACTACCTTTACAGAGCTGACTCTGTATAATCAGACTCTTGCCATAGCACAGAAATTCTTGACTCAGTTAGCATTTCTCAAATTGCATGAAAAACAGTAGTTGCTTTTCTGAAGAGATACTATCCTTTGTTGGGTGCTGAGAATGTGGAAGCAGGAGGTATATTTAGTATTTCACACTGTGCTTTTCTGGGGAAAGAAAAAAAAACAAACCAGTGGTTCTCAGGATCTTTTGTGCAAGAAGATGGTGGTTAAGGTTACACTCCCGCAGCTTATAGGAAGCTGGTGGGCGTAAATCATACAGTTGGTTTCTGGCTTACTGCCACGGTCAGACAGGTGGTTCTTTGCAGCCCTAAAAGGCATGAGGAAGTTGTCTTACAATGATAAGTGTAGCTCATAGCTTCATTAACATTTCTTTGCAAAAAGTTCTAGGTAAGGAACTACATAAAATTTTCAGATTTTGCATGTATATAATTTTTTTTTTTTACTTTCTCATGAGACAGCTGTGAAAGTAAAGTAATATTGAAGATTCTAACACTTTTAAGTAATATAGAAGATGAGACAATTTAACCTGTTTAGATCTTGCAAGGAAAAAAGAATTTAGTTTGGGAGTTCAGATCCTGATACATCATGATCTAAAATCTCAGTCTTAAATGATGGTTTATTAAAGGGTTAAATGAGAGCTAGCTAAATTTTGCCTCTCCAGTATTTCTGGGATTATATTCTCCTCCATTCATTCTTGTTTTCCCCAGGGGAATTATCTGTCCTTCTGCTGCTTCAGCTAAAGATTTTCCCCAAGCTGTTTTCTCACTGTGGTAATGGTAGAAGGCATGATTGTCAGTTTGTCCAAAATACTCCCTCTTGGCTGTGAATTCCCATCCTCAGGCCTGCTTGTGCTGCCCCCTCAAATGATGTAAGAGACCCTCACTTCCTGGGGTTTTACACTCACAGGAAAATATGTGCTGGCAGCTTTTCCAGTAACCATATGAACATTTGAACCACAGTTTGACGCTTCTCAATTATTTCTGCCTAGGTATATTGCCTTTCCCTTGTTCCCATAGGTTGTATATCTAAGCTGTGTATTTACAATAATGAACAGACAAGGATAAAAATTAGTATGAGTGCAATTAGCTGAATGAGTCAAGACTGTTACAGTACTGAAAGGTCAATGTCACACTGAGACCTATTTTTCACAAGTTACAATTCCGATGACTCCAGATTTATTATTTACTGGTCAATTTGGTGAGACAGGCAGGCGATATCATGATTTGACAGCAATTACACCACTTGACAGAATATTGAACCTTCAGAAGAGATAAACCTTGTTCTCTCACACAAATTATTATTTTGACTACAAATATTAAATCTCAGTCAATACCAGGTAATAACATTGCTTAAATAATTAATTATTATCTTCCCTCTTGGGGAATCATTGTTTAACAAATATATATGGTTTGCCACACTAATAGCAAGGATTCTTGGTGGAAGCAAGCTAGCTACTAACTGTGTTTCAGTCTCAAAATTTAACACTTTGTGGTGATATTTCATTATTTAAGAGCTTCAGATTGTTACCCATATATATATGCATTCACTCACTATTTACACTGTAAGATATGTCTTGTCTTTACCGTATAGTCTTTGACTGATCAGCTGATTCAGACTGTCTAACTCAACCTAGATGTTTTATGTTAGGATACTTCAGTATTGCTCAAGCCTGTTTTTTGGTGCACTATTGGGAAGCAGTGATTATTTAATACTTTATCTGAGTGTTTGCTGACAAGGAGTTACTTTTCTGCTCTTAACCTGTGGGCTAGTAACAGGAAGAATGCCAAGCTAATCAGTTATAAAGTCTTGATATTTGTTACCTAAAAGAATCCAATAATCCTTTACATGAAGAAAAATGTATTTGCCTGAGAAAGATAAGCAGATTTTACAGAGAATCTGACTTGCCATCGATGCTCTTCAAATAGTAATTAATTATATTGGAATTGGAAGTTTAATATTAATCCACAGTCATCAGCACTGGCTGACCGTGTGGCCTTGCCAGAATACCTGAACTCCTCACGTGTGGAAACAGCTTCCCAACTTTAGAGGGGAGGACATCCTCCTTGTCCATGCTTCTCTGAACTACTCTTCAGAGACATTGTCAGGATAATTACAATGTAAGAAAAAATATTGATTCCCATTAAGCTTATGATGCTTACATCTAAAACGTTGAGCAGTAAATAATACCTAATAAGATATATAGCATGAGAATATAGAAGAAATATTAATAATGAACCGTCGAGCTGTTTCAAACCTTTTTTATAATCCTTTCTTTTTGTTTTTTGAGCATGCTATATATTGTTTTCTGTTTCTCTGTAATATTTTGTAAAGTCTCAAGGAACAATTCTTAATTACTAAAACCCATCTCTTAACATCACATGAAAACACTGACACAAAGCAGGATCCCACTCTCATTAAACCCAAGGATAAATTCCAAGATGCTATCCACTGACAGTGGATAGTCCCGTTGATGCCAACTCAGGTGTTAAAGTGTGAGTGCTGCATTTCAAAAGGGACTCCTTCAAGTGTTACAAATGTGCAAAGCAAGGCTTGCCTTTTCTTGACTCATTTATACTTGAAGGAAAAGTGGCTGATTAGCAGAAGATGAAATACAAGCAGTGATGTCCCTTTGGTGCAAGGTATTAAATGTCAGGTGAGAGGATAAGGTGGCCTTGGGAGAATTTTTCCTCCCATTTTTTTTTTTTTTTTTTTTTTTTTTAAATGATTTTATTTTCCTCATTTGCTCATTAGTGCATACACAACTGTTAAGAAAGGCTTTAATACAGGAGTTTCACTACCTTCTGTCATTGCTGTTTTGAGCTCAGTCTCCACCTAGCTCTACTATACACACAGCAGATCAGCTTGTCCTGAAGACAAGATAAAGATGCTGCTGGTGGTGGTATTTATGGGCTACCAGGAAATGGCAAAATAGACCATAGAATTCCACCATTGTAGAGAGTTAAATAATGCTTAAAATAAGAGGGAAAAGTATTAGAAGTGTGTTTTTTAATAGTAACTGTGTGAAGAAAACTAGTTAGTGAATCAGTCTTTTTACATGTGAGATTCCATAAAAGTATATGTAGAAAAATTTATTCAGATGTATTGAGAAATGATCAAGTATATTAATGCCATAAGAACTTTCAGCACATTTTGTTATTGTCAGTGTTGCATGAGTAAATGCTGCTTCTTGGCTAAAATATTCTTAACAAGTTAAAATCTGGCAGATTTGCATGATATTTCTGCAACAGCAAAGAATCTGTGACTTGATGCAGAATCTTTCTGTGATGTTTCTCACAGTCAAAAGGGGATACAAAGAAACTCCTTTCCATCCAAAAGTCTTTCCCCAGAAATGCAGGACTAATTACGTATTTTATTTAATTGCCCAGAAGATGGCCAAGGAAGAGTATCCCTTTCTGCTGTGTTATAATAAATAAGATCATTTGATTTGTTAATATCAAGTTCATTTATGTCAGTTAAAGATGTATAGGGATACTTACTCATCCATTTGACATTGGAGATGCCCAAAAGATGCAAAACACTGCATCAAATTTTGTCAGTGTTTTACACAGTGGCCAGAAATTTTCCATCTTCCTCTGTACTTAATGAACACTACTAGTTATAAGCTACACCTTTGTTAATATTTTATCGAAATCTAACAATATTAAAAAAAAATAGTTATGTGAAAGAAGCCAATTTGAGTGGTATAAAACACTTTTTTTTCCCTATTCTTTGAGAAGTTCTCTTAAAACAAAATATGACTTGATTGAATTTTTACATAGATAATTCCCAAAGTAATTTTTGCCGTTAATTTCTCTTCTTGAGTAGATCACTGTAAATGGTGCAAACAAGTATTTAAAAATGTTTTGTGGCTTGATGTTTTTCTTTGGGGAGGGTTAATTTTTTTTTTTTTTTTTTTTTTCCCCCTCCAA
>VXBX01004289.1:50464-198699 GCA_013400415.1 Scytalopus superciliaris | reverse complement strand
TTAACTGGAATACATTCATCTATGGCGTGAAGGCTATTAATTACATTTCAAAATCAGAGTTGCATGTAATAATTATATCCATCAATATCCTGAGTTGCAAAGTCCTCTATTGCTTCTGTTATGGTGCTGAAATTGAGGACTGTCAGTAAAATTGTGTGCTGAAATAATTTCCCACAACAGATACTTTATATCAATAAACTATATAAAAATTTAAGTATTATAAGAAAGTGTTTTTTCTCTATTTTTCATGATGTATACTAAAGTAGTATTGAACAACCTGAAATTATTGCTTGCCTTGTACTTCAGAAGAAAGGCTGACTAGGTCCTGTTGAATAGGCTGGGGACCTGTATTCTCAGGGGGTTTTATTAAGACTTCTATTCATGGTTTTACACTGAGTCCCTTCAACAAAAATTGAGCAATCCTCCGAGGGCCTCAATTGTATTTGGGATTTATAAACTATTTCTTCAACAATGTGAATGTTGGTATGTAAGAACTGGGAGTGCGTAACACTTAGACAACAGTTTCTCAGAGTCTGCAAAATGCAGAACTGCAATAGAGAATGTATTTTTCTCATTTATAAACATCTGGACAAACCAGTATACTGTCTAGATCCCACAGCAAATTAAGGCCTGATTTTTAATTAAGCTTGGCATGCATCAGAGGAGTGCATATGTTCAGCACATGTTTTTACTGTATACATCTTTTGCTCCGTTACCTAAGTATTGTTGAAAATGAGTTCTGCTGCTGAATACAAACTGTCCAATTTGCTGTACTTGAAAAAATTCACAAAATGAAAAATAATTCACATCTTTGACAAAATGGAGCCATGATTTTTTCTGAAAGAAAATCAATGGGTCGGGAGGGGGGAAATCATTGAACTAGTAAAAAGATTGTAATTATTTGCCAAACCACATACACTTTCCAGGTTTTGAAACCTCATAGACAACCTGAGTTCACCAAAAAGGTGTTAATTTCTCCCTAGTGTTTGAGGATCCATACATCTCCAGTGAAAAAGGGATAATTCTATTGTTCTGAATTAAAAAGAAATAAATTATGTTTTCATATAGTTCTGGTGTGGGAAGACTTAAACCCTGGAGCTCATCAGCTTTAAGAGTTATGATTGTAGGTGCAGTTATCATGATATGCTCTGCAGGAAGACTTTCGGAAATTAGTTTTGTGATCTTTTGTTACAAAACATTGAGAATTCTTCACAACTAAGTCTGAAGTTACTGCTGTACAATTCCTGGCCAGACTCTGCTTCCCAAGCACACCTGAAGCTGCAGGACAGGCCAGCCCAGGGGATTGCACCAAGGCAGATGAGACAACATTTCCAGAATGGCTAAATCTTCTATTCTTATAGGAGTAAATACTGAGTCGTCTGTAACCATGTGAGTTCCAAAGGCAGAACCAACCTGTCACCGGGTGCGTGAGCTGTCCCTGCCACTAACAGTGAGAAAAGAAAACCAAGGCAGTGAAGACAAGCACCTGCGGGAACCTTTCACTTCAAAAATGTAGTCTTGAAATAGTCTTATTATAAACAAGATATAAATGCCTTGCAAAAGAAAATACAAAATAATTTATCTGTTTAGTCAGGCTTCTCGCAATAATACTTCATGAGTGAAGGAGAAGCCAGTTTGGCAGGGTTGCCATGGAGACTGAAGGTAGCCCCAAAAGTAGATGTTCTATTTTTGCCCTCCTCAGCAGCAGCCTCTCTTACCCACTTATAGCTCTTGACAACCCTTCTTGCCCACTCAAGCCTCAAGGAAAGTGAATTCTGTGGATTCTCAGCCTCAATCACTTCCCATAACCTTAGGTTCCTTATTTCTGAGGGAAACAACCAAGGAGACATCTCATAACTATGTGTTTTTGATTGGCACAGCATGAACATAAAACTGGTCAGCTTATGTGGTTCCAAAGTCTGCATCTTGTAAAAGCACACAAAACCTGACATTAGGTTTTCTCTAGGGTTAAAATCTGCACAGTTTGCTTTGTCGCTGTGATTTTCATATATGATATTAAATTTTATTGAGATGAAGGCTTGAAAAATCTATGTAGTGAAAGTGAAGTGAAATTCACTTCAGGTTTTCAAACTGTTTTGGATGACTCCAGCTATGCTGTCTTTCCATCAGTGAAACACCAGGACATATGTTCTGGAAGTCCAGTGAACTTACTTTCCTGACACTTTCTACCTATTTGGGTTAGGAATTTTCTGCTGGTCAGATACCCACTTAAAAAGTTTTTTGTGTTTCAGAGTAGTGGAGTGGGTAAGTCTTTGTACAGCATTGAAAAATTACCACACTACATATATTTGTATTACATGTACTATGATAAATACTAAGTGCATGTATTGTACATATATGGATGTACTGCAATATGTACTGAATACGTGTGTTGTCAGGTGGTGAAACATATTTTATCACAGACAGAATATGGTCATGTCCAAAAGAAGATGAGCTGCTAAGAGAGCTGTGGTTTAGGGGAGCTATATCCCTTATGTTCTCTACTTTCTGTCTTTATCAGAGTGGTACAGGATACAGGGGTTCAATTGGCCATTCAGCTTGTACTCCAATGATTTCTAATCAGCTTCTGGCCACGTGCAACACCAAGTAGTCCAGAATGTCTCCTGAGAAAAACAGACCACCCTTTGAAATTGTATCATGGTGAAGTCTTGTCTGTGACACTTGGTTGTCATCATGTACCCACCCCTGCAAAACACCCCAATGCCACACATGAACCAGAAAAAGTGCAAACTTTTTGAATTGGAAGGAAGTGGGTGAGAACTGGCGACAGGCCAGTGATCTAAATGAAACTGAGACCAATAACAATTATGTATAAGAGTATGGCTTGCAAAATCTTCTTTTGTATATCATGACCTAAGTTTAAAAAGTATAGGAGGTGGATAGCAAATGAGGACCAGCCAGATCCAAAGGTGATGCCACAGACCAGTGAGTGATTTGGAGGTTTGAACCTACGCTGGGAGAAGGGATCACTTGCTGAACTCAGCAGGTTTATGAGGCTTTCTGATTTCTGTGAAAGACCAGTCGACAAAAAGGGTTAGATATTTCTGTAGATAGTTTACATTCAATTCAGGAACTTGCTCTTCTACCAACATTGCCCCAGACAATGCATCTCCAACACAATTTTAACTGATGCAACTATTCAGTGAATAACTCTTAATTTTTGTAGCCTTACTTTATAGCAATTTGTAATATGAAATATATATTAGTTTGAATAGTGCATGAAGAGCCTCTATAGAAACAAAAACCCAAGAAAATACACTATTTCACCATGTTTCCCAAGAAGAAGGTTATTGCTTTTTGGCACTTACCACAAGGAAAGAAGGTTTTTAACCTGCTAAAAGAAACTATTTTCATCTTAAAGTAACAGTAATTTCCTTTGTGTGAATCCTGAAGAAATACAAGGAAATCCTCTCTCTTCTGAAATAAATAAGATACTTGTTTAACTTTCCTCTCCTACCAATGGGAAAAGTGAAAATCTGAGAAACAACTACAGAGGAAAATTGGATTTCCATTGGTTTCCAGAGCCTGTTCATTTTCCTCTGAAAAACTGTGGAATTGCCTGTTGGGGAGACTGAGACAAAGAGTGTTTATAAACCACAAAGGCACACTGCATTTTTGCCTGGCATGAATCAGCTGAGACCCATCTCCTACAGTGGATCTGTTCCAGTTTGCCCACACAACAGAGAGCAGGGAATCATGAGTAGTTGCAGGACTTTGCAGTTCTTTAGCCTTTGCTGTAACTCCTTCTCCACATTGCATGCTAATCAGAAAGATCTGAAGGTAGCATGTGTTTCTAAGTAACCTGCATTATGGGGTAGGGATAGAATTAATTAACATTTTCTCCTTTTCCCATTAGCAGCTTCTTTTTGCACAGAATGAATGTAAAACTGGATGTAAAATACACTACAAGCAGTATTTCCTATGTCCTTTTAACTGCTCTGAGAAACACAGCTGCTTGAGAGTCTCTCAGGACCACTGCATTTATGCTCCCAGCACTCATCTGACAAATACATAGTTAATAGATACTTTCAAAGATTCTCCTGATATTTCAGAAATCTATAACAGGAAAGCAGAACTGATGGTCACAGTAGCTGCTAAAAGATTAAATAATTGTGTAATTTTTCAGAATTCATATATTTAATATTTTTATCAAGACAAAGACTTAAAATAATAGGGCTTATTTACCTTATGCTTAATTCATGAGTTTATGATACAGACATATTTATCTTTTAGAGAATGCAAGAGTTACTGGGACAGAAGTGCTCCCAAGACACACCACATTTTCTCATGTACTGGTCTGCAGTAAACACTCATATAGTCAGGGTGGGGGTAGTTTGTTTCGGTTTTTTTGTTTTGTTTTTTAACTTTGTGGATTTTTGTGTCCTTAATGAATGCTGAAAATCCCTAACTCACAAGACTGTTGTGAGGATTAATTAGTGAATGTTTGTAAGATGCTTTGAAGATGAAAGGTGTGATGTAAATGCTAATTATTTATTATTACTATCTTCCTAATCTTGGACAAATTTGGTTGATGTGGAAGTGAGTGATTGATCTTGCTAAACAGAGGTATGCACAGTGGGAGGAGGGCCTTTGCAAGCTTCACATCAATAATTCTTCCTATAAGTCTCAGCTCTGTTCTGAATCTCTCCACCTACCCTACCCCACTGCCCCTGTATGGCTTTGACAGTACCCTTCACACTAAATTGCTACACTACTGCAATCTCTGGGTCTGATCCAACAACCCATGAAATCAGAGATGATTTTTCCATCAGTTTCAGTGAACTGGGCAAAAGGTCAAAAAATAGTCTTTTATGCAGTATTTTGGAAAATAAATAAACGACAAAAGCCTGTTTTCTGAAAAACTGCCCACACTTGCTCTCTGCATGATTAGCTTGATACATACTGTCAGGTTTTGTCAGTTGTGTCAGATCATATTCATATCATACAGCTTCCTTTGTGCACAATAATATGATTCTTTGCAGGTCTGTTCAGCTGTGAATCTGTAGCTGTCTGCTGCATTAAATTATGTGCAACTTTAGCATCAGTATACTGTATCACATAGGGCAAGACATTTTGGTGCTCAGGGCATGAGAGCTGTTTGGTTCCCCCTCCTAGAGCATACTGAAAAGTAATCTTTTCTCTGTGAGGTGAAGGGTTTCAGCTCCCACTGCCTTCACAATTCAGCAGAAGCTGCAAGGTAAGGCCAGCTATGTCTCATATGCTTATCTTTGCGAGCTGTACCTCAGAAATGTCCCCATGCTTGAAGATGCTCCCTTCAGCTTTCTCACTGTGAGGACACACTGTGTGGGTAATTACCACCATAATGATCAGGAAATCAGAAGTTTGCTCGGAACTGGGCTCCCTTTGACTTTACAGACCATTCCACCATAGAAAGAGGTGTTATCACCTTAAATCTCATTGAGGATATGATTGCTTAAAAAAGAGTGAATGGATATATGACAACATTTGTCAGATACAGCAGAATAGGAAAGTATTATTTAAGAGGAAACGTAGGATTTCTTACTTGCAAGTACCAATTTACATCTGGACATGCTGTCAGTGTGCTATAGACAAGTATCAAGTAGGAGGTAGCCAATTCAGATAGCCAACATTAAAGCTAGAACAAACTCAGACTAAAATAAAACCTGTGTTGTTGTCGGCAATGGCAGTTGTCCAAGGACTGTGATATATTCTTTGTCACCTGCCATTTTAAAATGCGTTTTAGATACTCTGTGTGTTCATGCAAATGAAAGAGTGAATCCCAGGCACTCCTACAGCTGATGTGAAAAGGGCACTCAAGATCCCTTCACCATCACAGCATCCAGGAGTGCACACAGTGAAGTGTAATGCATCAGGTACATTCATTACTCATGACACCTATCAAGTAGAGGCAGCATTTATCAGGACAAATTCAATAAATATCAGTCCTCATGGACTATCACAACATGTCATGCTACTGAAAACTGAGGTACAAACAATCCTTTCTGAGGCAGTTTGTGAATTGACTCAGCTGTGAACCTGTCTTCCTCCCAGCCTGGCATGGATTACCTTGCTCTGTTGTGTAAGGCAATAGCACTATGAGCTGCAAAAAACAAAATAAACCAACTGAGAAACTGTTCTGCACCTACAGGTATGACATATTGCATCTATCTGGAGCTGTACTTGTGCTCTGGGAAGCACAGAACATGTAGATCCAGATATAAAGAAGGTTACTGTGTCCCCAAAGCAAGTGTGGGTTTTTTGTTTGTAATCCCCAAATGTCACAGTAAATTTTTTGGGATGTTCTAGAGCTTTAATTCTCAGACTGTGCAGTATTAACAACTAAAAATCAGACAGTAGACTTCCCTGTGTGCTTACCCTGGGAGTTCTTACTTTACCTTTTCTTTACAGATCTTGTTGGCCCTTTTGGACATCAATTGTCTGCTTTCGGGGAGGTTTACACCATCAGACCAAAAAGTAAGGTAATTGCTTTCAGTTAGTTTTGTGTTGCTTATTTGGTTTTGATGCTTCTGCCATTAAAGATACATAACTAGATCACAAAAAATGATTGAGAAGTTTTAAAATAATGTGTAATGAATACACTGGTAATGTAAGGCTTGACGCTGCACTTAGGGAAGTTAATAGACAGCTATGAAGTTGCTTTAAAACTCCAATCAATTTCAGTGAAGGCCTTAGCACTGAAATGGAGGTAAAAGGCACTTAAAGCACCTCTATATCTCCACCGATCTGGTCCTTAATTTATAACTACATCACACAGTAAAATCAGATTAGCCCCCTTATGAGCTTCCTTTAGTGTGTTACTGCTCTACAGCTCAGTCCCCTCTCAGGACAGATACAAAAAAGCGACTTGCAGGGTCTCCAAATTCTCCATGGCTGTCGTCACTACCAAGTTGTCTTTGCTGCATATTAGGTTTTAAATGTAGCCCTTATTCATCTGATCAGCAAGATTGCTGTCTACCATTAATAGAAGTGCCATTGGCATTGTCAGGCAAGTTTGTCATCAAGTTATAAGTGTTACCTATCACCATTGTATTCTTTGTTTAAAGATATGATAACTGAGGGAAAGAACACTGCAAGGACAGAAATATTTATCTTCAGTGCTTCTTAACCTGAAGTGCTGAGGAGCCACATGAATATCAAAGCTTGAGCTTCTGTGTACTAAATGTTGAATTACTGCTAATCTGGGAAAGATTAATTATTGATGATAAGTATAGCCTGATAGACCAAACAGACTTTCAGACCACAAAAATTATGCCTTTCTAATCTAGTAACAGTTCTTAAAAATATTAATAAAGTACTTTCTAATGACAAAACAAAAACAATTACTGAAATTATTAGAAGTCCCAGTACAGATACTACAATTAAAGGAAAGTAATAATGCATCAGAAGCAGTATTGTACTACTTTCAATCTAGGTATTTGGACANAAGTACTTTCTAATGACAAAACAATTACTGAAATTATTAGAAGTCCCAGTACAGATACTACAAGATGCTTTAAAGGAAAGTAATAATGCATCAGAAGCAGTATTGTACTACTTTCAATCTAGGTATTTGGACATACGGTGCATGGGAAAGGCTCTGTGTAGTAGGAGTTTAGAGGAAAGGGAAAACAAAAAATTGAGGGGCCACATGCAAAAAGGAACTGGTCAATCTTTCCATGTAAGAATGCAACTAATTCACTTCAGAGATTGAATGCCTGCAAAACAGTCTCTAAATCTTTTGCACAACATCTGTGCTAGAGATGGGCGGACACAACCAGTCTGAATCAGTTCTGCATTTACTAATTTATTACCACCTGCAACAAGTTTATCACATATTACTTTTTCCAGAAGGCAAATTGTAAGGGCAAAGCACATATGACATGGCAGCTGTATATGAAGAAGTGTCAATATATTTTATTGTATTGCTGGCAAATCTTCTGGTGAATTCAACTCCTGTTTATTTAGGTTATATTGTATGTGGGTTTGGATGATGGATAGATCCTCCCACAGGGTCCTACAGAAAACAAACAAAATACTTCACTAATTATGGAACTTAATTTTATAGGGATTAAATGACTAAAAGGACACAAGATGCTATTCCTATTGCTTGATTTAATACTACAGAATGAACTCATCAAATTTCTATTTTTCTCTGGTGCTTGACTGGCTTTACCCCAGGTACTCTAGATAAGTATTGCAAAACAGGACAAACGAAGGTACAAAGAGGTATAGGCCATGAGTTTACATCTTTAATATGCATCAATATACACTTGAAAGAATAATGTAATCAACCAGTAAGTGTTGTGATAATAACTGGAAAAAAATCAGGAGACTCTGTAACCCTTCAGATTGGACTATTAGTTATAGTTATAACTTTATGCATTTATTCCAGCACTTTTACTAAAAGGTGACACTGTTCCAAAAGATTTGCCTTGTCCAGACTTCCCTGGTACCCAGAGTAAAAGCATTTCCTGAAGAAACAGACAGAATCATGAAATAATATCTATCACATTTTCTTCTCACTGCTTTCTTTTTGTGATGTATTTCTACCTTTCATATTTGCTTCTATATCCACTGACTGACCAATGACTTATATTCTGTATTTTAAGACATATAAGTTAGCCGTATAATGCAGAGAAGTTTTCTTACACAGACAGAAGATTAAATGAAATACAGAAAAGAGGACAAAGTAGTTTGATCAAAGAATATTCCTCTCTTCACTTCTTTCACTCTGAGCTGTGTTCAGAAAGGAGTTCACACCATTCAGCTGATAATAAACAAAAGTTCAAAATATAATAATTTTATTATTGACTTGAAGTAGTATGTTTTCAGAAACCATCACAAGTTTTTAATATAGTAGTCACAGAAGTCACTCCTGGGCAAATTCCCGTATTGTATGTCCAACCAGGCCATTGATGAAAGTCTCACTTGGGGTCACTTGGAAAAAAGGATGTTTAGTTGACTTTTCTCATGGGGATCTATTTTAGGCAGAGGTTTAATTTAAAATTTTATTAATTACTTTTTACTTTACTACATTCATCCTCTAGACTAATGTTAACATTTCATGTTTATATATTTTGATTAAAGTAATCGAAAGTACCTGGTCTGTTTCTGCTTCTGCTGATGGAAACAAGGAAAGTCCTGTTCATGCGAATCTAAACATGGTTATGTATTGATGTTAAACATATTATTTTATTCTTGTGAAGCATACATTATGGATTTATGTTAAGGATAAATTTAAACTGTTCATGCAGCTACCAACTGCCTTCAATTATTGCTTACAGTCTTGTTTAACAGAAGCAGTCACTCTGTGACTCTTGCCCAGGCCAAAGTCTGCTTCTCTTCTCAGTGCTTTGGCAGTGCCTACAATTGAAATTATGTATTGTAAATTTTTGTATGCAAGTGATTCTTTTTTTTCACTGAAAGCCAACTGTGAAGACTGTTTTACTGAAATTTCATGCACTGCAGAGACATTTTAAGAACAGTAGCTATAATTTGAGTCTGCCATTAACCTTATAACATTTTTTAAGAAGTGTGAACCTAAAAATCGTGACAAAACAGATATTAAATTTGATTTTGGTGACATAACACTATTAAATGTAAATAAGGCATTTTTATTGAGGAAATTTTCCAATGAAAAGAACAGTCTCTTTCCAGGCTGAAGGAGAGAGCATAGAATACAGCAGGAGTGCACAGAGTGCCTTAAAGTGAATTATTGGGGAACTGCAGCTGCAGGTGCTCTGGGAGAAGTAAATATTCTGGCCAGTAAATGTGTTGCATCCTTCTCATTGTTCATAAAATTATGCAAATTACATTATATGATTTTGTTATTCATAGGTGAAGGCTGAGATTTTGACATCCCCACTCACACACAAGGTTTTTAGTAGCATATTTCTTGAAGTATTTTTCTTTATATATTTTCATGGAAATTATTTCTTCATTTTTAACCTGTAAAATTCCTTTTAAACATGTCTGCCTATCCCCTTACCAATGGGGTGCACTGCAGAAGTCAGCGTGCTTGGTAAACTTCCACCGAAGTTAAAACTTTCTACTTGCACTTATAAGAAGCCCTTAAGACTTTCTTTTCCCAGGCATTTGTAATACTGTTAACAATTTATAAACCTTCTGGGGCTTTGTGTAAATCAGATCTTGCTGCTTTTGTTACTGTGGAAAAAAGCAGTTTTAAAAAAAAAATAGAGGAAACATCTAAATATAAAGAAGGGAAACAGCTGGGAAAAAAAAAGTAAAGACCAAGTACTGTCAAGTGGATAATGCAAAGAAAATTTTTCTTTCTAATTACCACGATATGCTTGGGAAAACGAAAGATTAAAAAAAATAAACAGAAAAAAAGATGGTTTAGTTGGCATCCCTTGAAATTACTCTATTACAAATACACTTTGACCATCTGAACCCTGGGAAGGACCTTAGAATTTGCAGTTTGAACTGAAGCTTCCATAAACTGCTGAGATACACTGAAAAGTAGTGGACATCCAAACTAACTTCATATAATCCATTTCTTCTTTTGAGAAGGCAGGTGGTGATTATAACCATAATATTCCGATCCAAAGCCCTTACTAAAAGTTTACTAAACCTAAGGGAAACTATTTAAAAGAGCTCAGCTCAGGCCCTGCAGTTCTTGGCTTGGGTGAGAATATCAACCCTGCTACTGCAGCTTAGGTCACATCAAGTAACATGTTACAGATGATAAATGCTCAATCCTCTTATAAAAGAAGAATCAGTCCATTTTTATGTATTGTCATAGCATACAATGGCACTTCAAATTGGAACAATAGACTAACAAAGAACTGGAGCATTCAATATCTGATTCAAATAAATTAATAGATATTTCTTCTTAACTTCTAAAATGTGTCCCTGATCATGGGAATATATTCTTACTTTAAAATAATTTTATATGTTTTAAAAATAATGACTCTTGACTTTTATTCTCAATTTCCCACAAAAATGATGATAGTAAGTACTAGTTGTTACAGGGGGTATAACTTTTTGCTCTTTTGTTAGTATAAGGTTGAGATGCTGAGAACATAACCAGGGAACTGTCCTTGACATCAGTAGTGAGATCACACCTTTTTCATATAGAAATATTTCACACTTGATTTAGTGATCTACCAGATGGAAGAAAACACACAGGCATTTGAAATAATTCTGTAATTTCACTATTTTTTAATTGATATCACAAAGCTCCATCAGAAATTTTGCCTAAGATACAGTTCTACTAAGAAGTGCAATTCTGTATGCCACCAAACAGTCCAGACCTATTTTTATTCTATGCATGTCTGAATTTTTTCCCATGTGATTGTGTGGGAATCCTATAAAAGAGGAATTCTTCAGTGTGTTAAGGTATATTAAAGATATGAATGATACAAAGAGAAAGTCTTAAAATCATTTTCCTAGTTTCTTAAGGCATGAGGTACCCAATGTAAGCTATGAGTTAAAGCAGCGTAAACTCTATTCAGCTAGTTCTTTTTTAAAACTGAATGCTTTACTGCAATTCTTTTTCATTAAAATGCATATCCTTACCATACAAAGTGTTAATTAAATCACAATGTATTTCAAAAAGTTTCTAGACTTCATGAATTCTTAATTAAATAGAGCTCCGACTTTGATTATGTATCCTTTTAGGAGTTCCATTTCCCCTGCGTTTAGACATCACAGCAGGTCACCACATTCAACCTTGGTCGCTCACGCAACAGTGAAGAGTTACTATTTGCTGTGAATTCTCCCATTTCTCTGTAAGCTTTCTGGAGATGAAGTTGGCATGTTAGAGATACAAAGTAATATTTAAATCGCATTGCATATTTTCTGGAAATATTCTCTTCTGACATATAAATACATTACTTTTAGATGGATAGCCAAAATAATTCACAAATTCTATTTAAGAATTAATAAAGACACAGAACATTAGAATGACTTTAAAAGCCATCAATACAGCTATGGTGAACTTGTATCTGTAAAACCATAAGGAGTAAATCTTGACTATTTCTAAAAATACTTTTTAATTCATTACTTTTATCACTTTTTCATCTGCCCTCAGGCTTTCAGGCAAACAGCCAAGTGAGCCAAAGGGCAGCATTGCACATATCAGTTATAATTCATGGCTTGTTTTCACACAAAAAGATTCATCTGAAGCAGATAAAGGTGAAATTTGAAGTAATTAAGTTGTGTTACTTTAAATCCCTGTGTGTGAATACTCTCATTCAGAATAAATTATTTTAAACAGTGTGGAAAGGGATCCACATGATTTACTTATTCATGTTTAAAAGACTACTTGGATTTTAACTTTCCAAGCATTCTGGTTTTTATGACAGTTTTAACTCCAAAATTAAATTTCATCCTATTTATGGTACAATGCCATCAGCTTCCACTGAGGTAAACCCAGCCTGCAAGCCATTCATAGGCATTCATACTTATCTAAAACTAGGCTTATTTCTGAGATGCATCTCAAGGGCACCTTCTAGGAGTTACAGATCTGGGTCGTATGATTCCAAAAAAACACAAAAAAACCCCAAACAAAAACCTAAACCAGAACTGCCATTTTCATGTTTTCTGCTTGCATGGGATGGTTCATGATCTTTTATTTGGGAAGGAGATGCTAAAATTTTTCACAAACAATGTATGGAACCACACAGTTCCTCTGTAATATAACTGTTCTGTATAATTTTTGGCTAAGCCAAACATATTTGCTTATGAGAAGTCCTTTATGCCCAGGACAATGTAGTATACAAAAGTCTTCCCTGGGAAGTTGTGAAGGTCACAGCATATGTACTACTTCTGACACAAATCAAAGACGGGCCATGGAAATTTAAGTTGGTACAACTTTCACCTTCCCACCAGTACACCTTGCCATTACCACACTGTCTTCACCCCAGTGTACCAAAAAGTGCTTCCTTTTAGCCTCTCTGCACACAATCTTTTGTTAAAAACTCTTGTACTATTATGTTGATTATTTTTTTCCTAATCTTTCTTGTGTGTCTGCTTCAAGCAGGGATTCATTTTCTAGGTTTATTTAAACTCTTAATTAGCAAGGCAGAAAGAAACAGTCAAAGTAAAATACACCAGCTGCTTGTGATGGCCCAGAGTCCTTCTGTCAGCAAACTACCTCTATCTTTTTCTGTATGAGAAAGAGTTATTTTTTATTGAGGAAGATATTATATTCCTCCTGATATCCAGGTATAGTATACAAAATATATGCTCCTAAGAGTCAGAAAATGCACCTCTCCCTCCTCTCGTTTGTAATCTCAGAACCACCTTGCTTCATCTTCAGTCAGAGTAGTCTATGTTCCGAGTACTCGATCTACTTCAGGGTAGTCAATCCTAGCCTCCCTATTAGAATACAAAGGAGAATACACAGGTGATTATTTCCTGCCAGCACACTTATGTGAGTGAGTATTGCTAGCCACTGTATCAATTATATACTGGAGAAATGTTAATTAATGTTAATGTTTCTCACCCTATTTAGTCGTAATAGTCCATACGATTTTGGTAGAAGTTAGGAAAGGAGTGCTATGTTTTTCTGTGTTTTTCTACAAGTAGCAATAGTTATCTTCAAACAATATTTGTTTTAAAACAAGATTGCTTTCAGATAAAGGAGTCTGGATGCTAATGCAAAGGAGACCAAACAGAATTCAATGCAAAAGGATCAAATTAGGAGAGGGTAGGGACTCTTAAAAGCAAAACATCAAAGCATCATCCCAAGCCTTCCTTTAATTTAGTGGCAAATTTTTAATACATTTTTCTCAGGATCCCCACAAGGGCTTCCAGTGTGATTTCTTCACAGTAAAACACAGAAAATTGCAATAAATGCAAAATAAATGCAGTGTGTCATGTATTTAAGCCAGTACTGTCAAGGAAAGAAAAATACATGGCTGTTAAGTCCCTCGAGTGTTCCTGTTGAAACCAGAAACAGTGGCAGCTACATTACTCTGAAAGAACTTTTTAATCTGGGACTCTCACATTTACTGCTCTCTCTTCCTGTTCAGTTAAACCACACCCAGCCAGTTCATTTCTTTTCAGCTTCTATAACATTCTTTAACTTTTAAATACTCAGGGAAAGGACACTTTTTACTTTCACCATAGTAGCCTATCTTACTATCTTGAAATACTCCTCTCTTTTTCTCTCTGTAACAAATGTGGGACAAGGACCATGTTTGCTCTGCTTTGAAATGACATGCAAGGAATTATGTTTCATAAACTTTCCTCCTTCCACTTTGAATTTTTAATAGGAATGGGATCATGACAAAAGTTTAATGATTAAATAAGGGGCGTATACAAACTTCCTATCACTGCCTTTATATAAATCACCCAGTAAATCAGATTATTTCTTATGTGGAGATACTATCTATTTATTTCTAGCAGATATGGTGCATATGTTCCCCCACCCTGAGCTTCAGAGCTGACCTAGGGAGACTGCCTCCAAGGAGAGGGCAGCTATGGTCAGTTAGCCAGGTGCCAACTGGTAAAATTGTCTTTTAAAATGTAATTGACTCTGACATTAGACAGCAACTAACCCCTTCAAGTTTCTGGATGTCAGGTAGACAAGCTGTGGGGGCTGGTGTTTTGCAAGAGATAATTCAATGTAGTGCTCAGCTAAGCCAAGGTAACTCCATCGTGACAATAAAATCACCGAAAAGATGCGTTTTCTGTATTAAGTTGTAAGATACTAAAGAGTTTAGCTGTGGAAGTGGCTCCCACAGCACCCATTTATCCCTGATGACTATGTGATACAAGTTAAGTACAAGGGAAAAGACAGTTTTTATGCTAAAATGTGAAAAACTCAGCCCCTGCACATTTATTGTCACTAGCACTGACATTCCCTTATTGTACTGTGGAGATTAGAATGCAGTTCCTTAGACTCACTTTTAAACAGCCACATAATGGTTTCTGTTTATTTTTGTGGAGGTTGCAAGGCAAATAAGCTATGGGAGAGGCCCTCAGGGAGGCCCATCAGTGGAAAAATGCTATCTGGTGATAGCTGGGTTACTGTCAGGGTGGAGGAAGCACTTCATTTTACCTCAGTAACAAGAACTAGCTGGTGGAAAAAAATATTCCTTTAAACAATCTGGAGCAACTTTTTCTTTTTCTCTGTTTCAGAGTTTCCAAATCTTTCGTGTCTATCTGGAGAGACACGTGTGTTTCTGATAGACATGTGAGCTTGAGCTATGCTGGCTTGCTGGGCTGAATTACCGTCACCTCAAGCACTGTGCTTTAGTCCTCCAGCCTGAGAAGCCTTAAAATCCATTTGAATTGCACTGAACCAATTTTGTAATCGCTAGGACCATATCTTTAAAAGCATACTGAGAGCTGGCAAAGACGCAAACATGCTGACTCTCTAGAGAATATTAATAGTGATTGTGTCTGTGTCTCCTCAAGTTTACTTTTCACAGTTAAAGGTCATTAACTGAAATTAGGCCAAAAGAGCACTTTCAAGCAGTAAAACATAGTGGATCTATAAATTCTTCTTCAAATCAGTTTCAAATACATTGACGTTCTAATTAATGCTTGGTGTAAGTGCACTGTTTCCTTCTCAGGCAAAATGTGTTGCTTCATTGCTGTAACCAAGGAAGAGAAAATTAGTGGTGTCAGGAACATGATTTTAAACCAAAATGGATGTAATCTTACATTTAGTTGCTCAGTGCTGCTTTTAAGACCCTGTCTGTCCTCAGAAAGTTCTGGGTAGGAAAATATCTGTTTTGGGTGGGACAGGCTGGACACATCCCATGAAGCATTTTTGCTACAGTTTGTCACCTGCATAGTGTACAGCTCCATTGCATTGGCAGGAGTTGTGCTTCCACAGGTGCAGAAGTCTGCCTGCCTTGCAAAGGAGTGCTCCCATGGTATTTGTAAGCATGAGAACTTGATTTCTGGTAACTTCAAAGCCAAAGAAACAGTGAGTGATCTGACACAGATTCGACCCCTCTATTCATAATACTGTATTCTGTCATCAGAAAAGGCACAGTACTATCTTAAGTAGACAGTGAAAATAACTTCCAAAAGTGAAAATGGCATATAGTATTTCTGTTTTAAATGAACTAGTGACAAGCTGTTTTTTGGGGTTTTTTAATTCTATTCAAATGAAATTTTCAGGAATACTGAATTTTAAATATTATTAACAATGACTAACCTCATAGCCTCTGCAGAGATTCCCAAAACTCTCTTGATTTAATAATTAAGCTAAACATCACTAGGACCACAGGTGTGATGTGGTGGAAAGTGTCCTTAAAAGACTGTATCAGTAATTGTATGTCTCAATATCTTTCAAAAAAGGACTTAAATGCAAGAGCATCATACATATGTTATCCCCTGTATTGTGGCATGTTCCTTCTCATACAAAGTCATTCACCTGTTTCAGTGTTTCATAAGAAGGATTTGAATGCCCATGACGATGCTGCAATGAATGTTACTTTTTGCAATAATTGAATTATTTGCATCTAATCAAAGTATTCGTTCATTTTATATAAATACTAATTAAGGAATATTTGCCTTGTGTTTAAGTATGTTATGACTGCTGGTAGTTGACACAACAGGTGGGCATGTCATTTTATGTCAGTCTTCTATATTAATAGCCTAGAAAGTCATCATTCATGTTGAAAAATGCACAGACTTAAAAACAGTTGATATTTCAACCCTAGAGAAGATTCCACGAGTTCTCTACATCTAACAGTAATCTAATAGTGTATCAGTTAATGGTTATGGATAACTGAGAATGTCAGGTCATGTGATCTGGATTCACTCTCAAATACAATAATCTTATGGCGATGTGAAACTACTGACTGGATAAGCAAGTTCTTACCTTCAAATCAAACTATTGATGTTATACATGTTAAGAGTGTCTGTAAAATAAATATTTAAAAATACCATGGAGCATCCAAATTGCTGCATTTCATACAGTTCAGCAGAGATTTTTAGCTTTCTTTTTCCTCTCTCTTTCATGTGTTTACCAAACTGTTACAAAACATATGCACTATTTTTGAGGAAAAATAACACAAGCCAAGCAGACGGATCTATTCATGATCAGAATGCAGTGGCCTTCATTATATTCCAGTTTGCTTATAAGTGACTGATCGAGAGTTAGCAGATGGTGTTTTCTTTCACCCCTTCGCCTTTCTCTTATTTAATTACTCCAACTTAGTTTATGTGCTGGCTCTATAGTGCCTAATAAGCATGTATATTTGTAAGATTATCACTTCTATGATCTCCAAATTCATCAATGCCTTATCTACCCTCATTCGAGTGTCTTAGTCCATGTATTTAAGTTATACATCTAAGACCAGCCCAGCCTGACCTCTTACACTTTATGTTGCCCTTGGATGTGTTTCCATAAAATGAACAACCTAACATCAACCAAGCTGTGGCACCTGTGGAAAATAAGTCTGGTAAGTAATGTATTATACTTAACTGTCCTTCCAAGCAGCAACAGCTGGGCTAGTAGTGTCACAGAGGGACTCTGTAGCTTGCCTCACTAGGCTGTGAGGGGTCTTCTTGGTCTGGGAGTACAGTTTTGTCAGGACTGATACATGACCAGGCAGATACAATACTCTAGAGCTGTACAGAGAGAACATTGCCTCCATTTGACATGATCATTAAAATACACAGTGTTATTCATAAATCACAACAGTCCCACTGCTATTCACATAACAATCCCTTCTTCCTCAGCCTCTAATTTTGTCCCAATTCTAACCATTCAGAGCATATTTGCACAAGGTTTAATGGTGGACCCTGACTCTTGTCTGATGATGTTTCTTTCCCTCCAAAGTCAGTTCTGTTTCAAAACCAAATATTTCTTGTAGCTCATACATTATCAGCAACTCTTTCTACCAGGAATTTGAGTTCCAGTCTTGGTGGATTTACATCAAGGTTGTGACTTGTGAAAGCTCTCTCTGGTCCAGAGCCCGATAGAGCACCACTCAAGGGGCATCCCAGAGTGGAGAGCCCTCTTTAACAGAAAAGCACAACACAACAATTCACTCATGGTTGAGAAGATTGAGACTGGGAAGACATGAAGGTCATGGGACAAAGAGTCCCCTTTCATCTGCTTTTTCATTAGTAAAAACTCAAGAAAGGAAAATTCTTCAGACAGGAGCATATACAACTCCCAGGCCTGTCTCCCCAGTCTGCTGCCTCCAGTGCAGTTTGGCAGATTTGGGTGTGCAGCAATTAAATGAAAAGGTTTTGTCTCCCTGGATAGCTTTAATTTTCCCATTCTGTCCCTTTAACACAATTTCCCCAAGATCAGAAATTCATCTACAAGTTCATTTTGAAGCACCAGGAAACAAAATACTGATGTAACTGGTTTTTTCCCATTACCAGAGCGAAATCAGAATCAGCACACCCTCAGCACATAAATTCTGAAGAAATTATATTTGCTGAATGATCTACTAGAGGACATCAAAGACACAACTAAACCCTGCCTTTGTATTGAATCAAAAGAGATAATTTTATTTTCTTCTTAGATTTGTTTTAGCACTCATCTATGCAGCACAAGTGAATTTAGTGACACAGAAACTGTGAAAAGATTTAATTGGCAGAAATGAATACAAATGTTTGTCTCTATGTGGCATGCATTATTTATATCCACTACAAATGTCCAGCAGATAAATTCTGTTTATTTCCATATAAGCTTCAGATTCCTGGAACTAACCAGGTCCCTTCAGTAGCAATATTTTAATCTGTTCCAGGACATCTGAATTTCTGGAATATTTGGAAGTTTATTCTTCTGATTTGCAACTTAGAAGGCTGAGCATGACATTAGTTTATTTTTCTCTTAGGGGAACTTTAGACATCTGGAGTATTACTAGACAGAAAAAACAGGGTTTTTTTCTTCTTCCTGACTTCAAATTACTTCTCAGATAAAGAAAAGAGCTATAAAGATAGTGGTTTAGAAATGGTTACAAGACTAACTCCAATCCCTGTGAGAACCCCGGATGTTCCAGTAAGCTGGATTTCTGGGTTGTTTCCACCTCAACAGGGATATCATGGCCCCATATAGTATCCATGATCTGGATCATGACGGTTAAAGATGGAGTTTTAGGTTTCTTGCCTGGTTTATTCATGACACAGTCACTACAAGCCCTTTGGATACACATTTCACACAGTGGGTGTGAGGTTCAGCTCTAAGGACAGGGTTACACTGCATTAATCCAATGACTTCAATACCTCTACTCCTACTATCTTACAGCGATGTGGCTGAGAGCGAATCAGGCTGAAGATTTTGTGTATAGGTGATTCCACTATTTTTATGAGGCCCTGCAGGCTCTAATTCTTTGCACCATGTGGGAGCCTTCCATGAATACAGAGTGCCATCTGTGCTTGGGTCTCATTCCTTAAAGAAACATTTAGCTTTCTATTCATCCTTTCTGCATTCCTGGGGCTGAGCAGTGTGTGAGTGCGTTACCCCTTCCTCCCTTGTGTCACCAGAGTTTATTGATCAGCCTCAGGACTAAAAACACAGCAGAGAGCCCTGCTGTTTCCAGTAGCTGTTGCCTATCTTTTGAAGCAGAGATGAATGTTTGAGCCATAATGTATTCTTTCGACACAAGAGTATTAACCTATTGTGAAAAATAAATGCAAGTGATTCTCAAACTGGGAGGCGAAAAGGCATTGGAGCATCAGAAAGCTTGCACACCGAGCCTTTTGCTTCAGCTCTTGCAGCCTGAGTCTCTTGTATCTCTGACTAATTCTCTCCCTGTTCACCACAGGAATACTAATTGCCAGATGAAGCTCTTTGTTCAGCTAATGCTCTAATTGTTGCTTAGAAGAGGAGTTGTCTATTCCAATCATTTATTTCTAAGCAAACTTGAAACTTTATTTCTGTGGTTGAGTCCAGGGAGCTCAAAGTTGCAAGTTTACTGAAATTACAAGATTGGAGTCACTGTGCCAAAAAACCCCCAAACCACCACATCCTTTCTGTAGCGGGTTGTTCAAATCCAGATATGTAATATTTTGCCTTACATCATAGGTGAGCTGTGACAATATGAAGTACCTTGTATCATTCTACCATGACACCAAAACCACAAGACATCTGGAGTTTCAGTATGAATGAGAATCCATGAAGTTCAGACATATATCACAGTCATGTTTGACTTACCAGCACTAAACCACAGGAGCTTATAAAAGCTACCTGAAAACTAGGAACACTAAAACAGAAAAAACAATCTAAATATAGATAAACTTGGGAATGGAATAGGTCTTTGAGTTGACTATGTTTTGATTTATATCCATCTAGCCTGTACTTGAATAGAAAAATTTAAAAGAGCTCTTTGATGTGCATGGCTGCACACCTAGTCTGCAGCACACTGAGAACAAGAATTTTGGTCTAAGTTAAACTTCTTCAGCTTTTTCAGTGATTAGATCTGTGATATTCTACATGAACCTAAGAACACACAGTAGCACGAACACACACACACACAAAAGTACACCCGGGGCAATAAATAAATAAATAAATTTAAAAAATGTCCTGGTTTCTCATGTGAAAAAACACACCTAACTTTGTAGGAGAGATCAGAATAAAAGTAAAGGAGATACATCTTACTACAACCAGGTAAATAAACTGCCTCCATATTATATGTAAGGATAAATCCAGTCCAGGAGAGAGTCACATAAGTAATTAAGAATTCAGAGACTTTTTTTTTTTTTTTTTTTACCTGAAGGCACTTCCTGGTCATCTTTCATACCTTAGAGAGGACTCCTTAGTGTATACTCTGCTGACTGCAATCCTAGGCATGGCAGCTACCAGGTGTAATCCGTTTATTAAGACTAAAGTGGGCTAATGAAAAGTAAGATTTTTTAAGATTGTTGGGAACATAAAATAAATCAAGACAAATATGTTCATCCTGCTAATGTAGTGCATCTCAGAGCTAGTTGCAGTACAGAATAAGAACCCTACACATTTCTTTACAGATATGTTTCTTCCTCTCTGACATATCAACCTTTTGAGCATCAGACTGATCTGATTTTCTTTGTCATGACTTTTCAAAGCTTGATCATACCTTTAAGTTTCTTTTATGTGGTCAGGTTTCTTATGATATCATGTAACTCCTGTGGTCTCATCCCAGATTTGTTCAGGGTGTGACTCAGCTTCTGGCTGTAATGCCTTTGAATCTTAATAACCCATGTGAATTTTGACTATTGCAACCACTCATTTCCCAACACAAAACTGTGTGTCCTCACTGTACTGTGGGAACAAAGGAGGCGGCTGTGGGAGAAACCCTGTGTGGACAGCAATCATTATGCTTGTAAGTGCTTGCTGTGCCTGACCAAGAATGTTAGAGAATTTATTACTTTTAACACTAATTCTGCTCTTTATGAAGTATGAATTACTGATTAATGAACACCAATCTGTTCCAGCTACATCCTACACCCCATATGGCATATAAAAATCCTCTTAAAAATAAAGTTATAAAAAGATCTACCAAATCATAGCCCAACCCATGACTAAAACAGGGGTTTTATCTATAATCTCATGACTTATTACATTATCCGAAATAGTTTTATAAGTGACTAATAAGGATTCAGATGCTTCTTTATGAGACTGCCACATTCCCCCAAAACTGTGTTAGTAAATTTTCACAGATATTCAAGGCAGTTAATTCTTCCTTTAGAGTAGACATTGGTGTTGAGTCTAGAAAGAACATAATAGATAAAAATGTTATACATGAGCCAAAAATTCCCTGTTCTGAAAATAATTTAACAAATAAGGAAAATGGTATTCTCTAAACTTATCAATGATGATGGGACCACATTAGATCACAGAATACTAGAATGGTTCAGATTGGAAGGGACCTTAAAAGATGATCTAGTTTTAACCCCCCACCTTTCACTAAACCAGGTTGCTCATAGTCCCATCCAGCCTGTCCTTGAAGACGTACTTCCCTTCAGTAATGCAGTTATGTCTCTGATAGCTTACAGGACACTTCCTTATTCCATTTTATGCCTTCCTTCTCAACAATGCCCAGAGCCACGTTGTTGGCAGTCTGTAGAATATGACAAAATAACAGCTGTTAACAAGAGTATTTCTACCTCAACTATGCATAAAGGAAGAGTGAAAATAGAGTAACTGGAAGCTGCCTGAAGACCTAGAGCAGGCTACTAGGCACATATGGAATGGGATATAACTCTCCTGAATTTGGGACCAATTGTCCTAGGCTCCTGATTGTCCATACTGGGACTGCCACTTTCCTCTCTTCTGCTTTCCAGGTCCCTGCCAAAGAAGCCAGGGCATGGTGAGAGGCAGGTTGGCTGTCACAAATTTCTCCTAACCTGTGGACGATGGAATCCAAATGAAGCACAAACCTGGGTGTGGGAACTCAAAGCTTTGCCAGTTCGGACATAGCCTTGGTGTCTTGCCTGCATTGTTACGTTTGTGTCCTTAAAGGGTTTTAAAACACTCAGACAAAGAAATCTAGCATCAAGTATAACAAAAAGCCAGGGATTCATGCAGTAATTCAAACTCCACAAAAAGGTTAAACTTGTTTTCATAGAATAGGAGCAAATGTGACTTTTAGCAGAGACTAAGTCAGTTTTCCATAAGATATACCTAAAGCGGATTAAATCAGCATGTAAAGATGTACAGAGTATGAACCTTGTATACATTCAGTCTTATTCATGCCAAACTCCAGTTAAAAAAGAAAAGCAAAGTTAGTGAAAATTCATATCCAAAGACTACTGGATATTATAAGGTGAATAAAGGTAGAGCTTTTTTGGTAAGTGTTCTCTTACCTATATACTAGGGCTTTGGTTGTGGTTTGTGGACTGGTTGGTTTTTGGGTTTATTTTCTTTGCTTTCATGTTTTTCAAAGACTCCAAGGTCACTAAACTTAACTGTTTTCCTGTCATACACAAAGATCTCTTAAAATTATAGACTGTTCCATCTCTTTTAAGAATTTATTTTAAGAATTAAACATAAACATGTTCCATAATTGTTCCTTTTTCTATAAGATTTGGAAGACCTTCAGGTGATATATAGATCATGTATGACTTACCCCGGACAGGGGACATAAGGTACTTATCAAAATTCAGCCCTGCTCTTGCCTCTCCTTTTATTCCTGTCCACTATAGCGAAAAGCTTTGTGTGCCCTTCCAGTAAAGGACGCAAGGCTGGCTAGCAGTCAGTGTGACAGAAGGAAAGCAGTGCAGCAGAAAATTGGATAACAGGATAAAAAACACAAGGACCACGGGAAGCCCATCAAAACTGCCTCCTCTTGTCAAAAACCAGACAAGTGACAAGTACAAATATAAAGTATTATCCACAATTCAGTATTTCTAATGATATCACAATTACAGTCCTGCTTCCTATAGGCAACCACTTAACTTTTTAGGCTTGACCTTACAATCGCAAACCAAATGTGGTGTGACAAAACAAATCTGTGGAAGAATTGTTTGAAGTCAGACATCTGACTATATAGTCCCAAGCTAACTTACTTCTTTTTTTGCTATTCTCCCCTAGGAAATTAAGTGTTTAAAGAGTATCGTTCAGTCACTGATCTAAAAAACATGTTGACTTAAGACCGTGTACATATTTAGTGATTCCAGATCGTGCATCAGAGTCAGGCAATTTAAATTGTCTGCCAACAGTTCAAGACTGTGGCTAATTCATTACTCACACATCTCTAGTTGGAGTACTAATTTAAACTCATGTGTGTCATATTAATTGTAATCTTGTTTCAAAGTGACAAGATAAATTTCTCAAGGTACATAATATATTATGGACATAGGTCAAAGCAAATGCGTGTCTAAAACAGATTAACACTAAATACATGCAATATGTCATGTTTGTAAATTAAGAAAGGATAAATTACATTAACATTTAACAGATTGTTCATTATACTTCATCTATGCTTAGGCTTAAGTACACTAACAGATACTTTTCCTGTATATAAAGTCTCCTTTAACAACTCATACAGAATATTTGAACTTCTGTATTTGAAATACAGAAGCAGCAGTTCCCAGATCCTATAAAGGACAGTACACGGTGCTACAGGATAAACAAAACTGGCATCCTGGTTGTAGTTCTCTTGATTTATTCTTATCATTAGCAGAAGTGTTAGAGAAAAATTCAAACATATTCCCTGCTTTTCTCCTTCCTTCCTGTTACAATATTACTTAAACATATTGGAGAGAAATGGTTTAATTTAAAAGCAGTCTTGGAGCTTTTCCTAAGAAGGAAAGCTTTGAGCTGCTTCATCAGTTCAAGCACCTGAGCAATACACTGTCATTGCTCTTACAGAGCGCTCTGTCCTACATCCACAACAGCCAGAGTCATGTGGGAGCAGCCAGCCCCCAGGACATGCACTGCCTCTAGTTCCCCCTCAATGCAACCCTTTGCCAGGTTCAGAAACTCACAGGGATGGCTTTGAGAGTGCTCCTAGATAAAAACTAATGAAGGTGTACAAGGAAATAAATATAACTGCTCCTGTGAGAGTAGAATTTGCCTATCAAAGAGTGTTTCTTCATCTCTTCATTGTCACAAACATATTAAAATGAAAGGACAACTTTCTATATTCAGTAATGTTCAGAAATGGCACCTTTATTAAAAAGCTGCATGTGTGATATGTGTATCCAAAATATGGGTTCATTATTTTTGTCACCTGCACAGGAAACATATTTTACATCCACAGCTTCAGCTTCTTTCTGGTTTTCTGGTTTGATACTATCACTTAAATACTCCTTAAAATAAACTTTCCTTTTCTAGAGGCTGTTCTCCCAAATGCATTATTCAGTTACAAACTTAATTTCAAAGAAACCTGGATTAGGAGTTCAGTTTCCACAGAGTTTATCAGACAAAAAGATAAATAATAACATTTATTATATCACAGTTATTAAGTAATTCATATAATTGTAAGTACATTTGCACTAAAATTTCTAGTTGTGTTAGTTGCATTTCTCACTAAAAGCTACACATAAACTGGCTCTGCTACACTTCAAAAGCAATTGTAACTAGTGATTCAATGAATCTGTCTATATAGCTAAAATAAGTAAGTAGGAAGTCTTAATATAACTCATGTTTTAACAAATTTACTGAAAACTGTAAATATTTCATGTTGAAACCACTGATCACGCTGATTTTCTCAGACAAACTGTGGATTTTTTCCCCTTGTCATGTAAGGATTCCATTGATAGACTGAATAATAATAAAAGGATTGACTTAATTCCAGATGACATTTTAATTCATTTAATTTTAGTCACTCTGATGATAATGCTGTAACACTGCTTTCAGATAAGGAAAGTCTGCTGAGAATTATGTACTGAATGGAGGCTTTTCTATCACTAACTCATGATATCATATATCTATTTATTTCTACAGAAGATTTCTATAGCCTCATACTCTTTAATTACTGCCATTTAAAGCTAATAATTTAAGTTTCATTGCTTTTGCCATGTAAATGTCATTCCTTATCTAAATAAGGTCAGCCATTTAGACATATTTGTTTTGATATATGTGTCAGCTATATTTCATTTCACTGTATTTCATCTGTCTCTTAAGGCATCATGATGCTTCTCACCCTGCTTTACTCTCCACCCTGACATTTGTTAGTAGGATAGCAGCATTGTCAACACAATTCATGTATATGTCACCGGTCACTGTCACCCTCCTGCTATTTCCAAACCCCTTTCTTTAACAATCTACCAATTTTCATGGAAATGTAGAAATGCTAATTGAAACCAGCATCGACTCTGACTGTGGGACAAAGAAAGTGGAACAGAAATGGGTGGGATAAATCAGACTTCTTTGCTGACTAATGCAGGCATCAGTACACATGAGTGAACACCTTTTCCTTACCTGCAGACCTTGTTTTTACCTGATGGTAAAAACAGAAGCAAAACTGAAGCCCTTTCTGCTGCTGTATGCTCACATGGGCCACTGGCATTCAATAAAACAGGCAGTTGTCTCAGTGTTTACAAGTCCAATGGAATAGTGTCTCATTCCCCAAGTCTGAAATCCCTGGGTAACATGGCCGTGGAGATCATTCCTGTTAGAAGTACATTTGCTACATGTTTTGAGTGTAAGTAGTCTTTTGTAGACATATTATTATCTGGTTCATGAAGAATCTCATCTGGCTCCCACAGGGAAAAAATCCTCCTGTTCTTTTGATAGTTTATGGTTAGATCACCTCATGTTAGTACTCTCTGTCAGACACCGAGCGATTTTCTCAGGAAAGCTGTGCCTACATCACTCTTCCTCATTTAAGCAGCTAATATCAGACTGACAACACAGAGAGACAGAAACACAAACTGGAAGACCACACTTGAAATCAATAATGTGCAAGGCAGAAGAAGGCTCAACACGCATAGCAAGGAGACTATGGAATAAAAGATGCAGTAATTATAGAACTCTCTTAAAGTCAGTATATAGTTAAGCAATCAGCTAAAGTAAAAAATCCCAAAACCCACCACATTCCAACCTAGAGTAATTTGTTTCCTCAGTGTATTCTTTTCCACTTCTCTTTTGCCTGAACTGAAATCTTGTGACATCATTTTTTGCTATATCTATGTAAATTCAATCTGATAAAACAGTCTGAAATGTGTGTGAAAAAAAATTAATTTATAAATGTAGTTCTCAGCAGAAGTGTTCACATGGCAGACAGACATATATCTGATACTCTATCAGGTCATGATCACTGAGATAAAATTATTTCATGAACATAGCATGTGAGTTGGTTAACGAGGCAGAACTGTTGAATGACCTCCAATGGTCCCTTCCAACTTGAATTCTTTTATGAATATTGATACCAGATTACTTCTGTCCTAGATCACTGGAGCTGAAGAAGGAGTAAATATGTGGGCAAAAGTGTGATCCAAAGAGTACCCTTCAGGAAGTCTTAGTAGAAATTACAAGAAAACTTAACATTTGGGAGGTTTTAGGCAGGTTTTTTCAGGTTTTCCCCCCATGTTCTTTGGTTGGATAGTGAGATGTGTGCAAACAAAACCTGTGCAGATTTTTTTATTACTTAAAAAACTTTCTATCAAATGTTTTGTGTTATAAGTGATGCTTCAAGGATATAGTCTGATCCCTCATTATTTCTGTAAGGGCACTGAAGAAAGCACAACAAAAGGTTAATTCCTTTAAGAGCAGGGCAAATTTTTGCACTTTATAAAAATAATTTGCGTTTGCAGGCAACAAAATTTTCAGTCAAGTACCTTTCTCAAATTTGCTGAAATAAATGGAGATTGAATACTGTATTTAAACAGAGAAAGAAAACGGGGGGCAGAGACTGGAGCAATAATGACAACACATGCAACTTTTTTTTTCCCCAAAAATTCTTAGATCTTGACATTTTGAAGACAGTCAAGACATTTCTCCTGTTTATTGGTTTTAGGAGGATTTTGAACTACACTGAGCAGATGCTAAAACAGATGGACACTGTCTTTTGAAAAAGTGGGAAAAATATCTGATTAGAAAATGTCATGCTATTGTTTCTTCTTATTTTTTTATATCTAAATAAGCTATGAAAGGACTTCTAATTTTTTCATAGTTGAAAGAAAATATAAATGCTGACACTAACTTAGTCAATCCTACGTAAGCAGCTAGGTCCTGGCCTTGCTCTACTACTCCTAAAGAGTGATCTCATGTTGTGTAGCCCCAGTCACTTCTCCTGTGGGGAAGAGCATTTCAGGGTGGCAATAACCAAAGCAGAGCAATCTCAAACGGCCAGGAAGACCTGTGAAGACCTGAGCCCTGCTCTGACTGGGGATAATGGCAACAACCTGTCAAGCTGTCATGTTTGCTATGTTTTGTTCTTTCACCACCTGAGCTACATGCCTTTGTGGAAACCCAGAAGGACTGGGAGAAGGTAAAAAAGAAGAGATGCTACTCGTCACCTCTTCATGGTGTCTTTCCTGACTACTGCTTGCCCAGGGTCTGAAGATGCTGTTGCTCTTCATAAAAGCCTCCCTAAAGATCCCACATGCCCTTCCTCCTGGCCCTGCATCAGTCAAATTTCTTGCCATTCAAAATTGGTGCATAGGGACACCTTTGTGGCTTGCATTCAGCTGTTTCATCTGCAAATTCAATCTGATTGAAAGCAAATTTATGTTGGTCACTAGTCCAACTTGCATCGTAGCCAAAAGAATCTCCTAATAGTGGAGCTGTGTGGCAGAGACCTGCCTATGGAGGGGCTTACACATTGTGAACAGAGCACACAGGGGAAAATGGGGAATTTGGTCTGATCTGAGTTCTGATCTTTCCTCTGCTATAGATGACTCATCTTTCCATGTTTTATCTGTAAATTAGATAATGGGTTCTTCAATACACCAGGCAATTTCTCTCAGGCTGTCCAGTAACATAGACTAGTGTATAAGTTGATGGGAGAACTCTCTGATCTGTTTCCTCCATCATGCCTCTTTCTTTTCATAACTGTTCTTTCTATTGTATTCTGTTTCTCTGAGGTTTGATTTATACCTCTTGTTTCCAAATAACATAAGAAACAATTGCAAACTCTAAGAATCAGAACGCTATGAATAATTATGTGTTTGATTGTCTGAGTTGGAAAAAAGATTAATATTAACACAGGATGGAATAAACCCCTGAAAATTCAATTATATATACAGCAAAATACTTCCCTAATGTTTAAATGGAATGCTTTGTTTCATGTTGTTATGTTTCATAAAGGTAACAGGAGATATCTACTTACAGATAGAAATTCGATTCCTACAAGGAAAGCTGTTCTGATGTAGACACACCTTGCTTTTAAATTTTGCAGCAAGTTTTTTTCAAGATCGTATGATTTTGGAGTTCTGCTCTTCTTTATTGAAAACAATCAAAATTAATTCAGAAAATGCTATGTTAAACTCCAACCAATAATTTGGGGTAAAAACTTTTCACCTCCTGTTTCAAACAAGTTTCTTTGTGACGATTTAGAGTAAATGTCAAACATTTTCCTTAGGTGCAAATTTGTCCTTTGGCAATGTGGAACCATGCTGTGGGTGGATTTTTCTGATGATCTTTTCTGAGGAAACCCTGAAATACACTGGATGTGCTGTCTGGTGGCCTTTTAATTGCATGAAGTGAAGCACGTGAACTTGTATGAATGTGACATATTAGTCTGACTGAAATTGTATCTATTGCAATATAGGTTGCATTTTAGACTGCTCAGAAAGTTGCTGCATGGAATGTTTAACAGCTTAATCAGAAAAAGGAACACCATTTTTTGCTACACAGTTTGCTAAATCCATTTAAAACAATGCTGAACTGACAATAAATAGACCACACATGATAATACTGATTCAACTAAGTAATTGTTCATTTTAGTATTGTCTTTTACATATTTTATGTCTTTTGTAATATTTAATTTTAATATAATTATTAACTTGCAACAATATAGTCATGTTATGCCATAAGAGTGTCAGTTGAAGGCTGAGAAGTTCTAGCCTCTTTAGAGTACTGACTTTTTATGCCGGTTTGGAAACATCAAAGAAATTAACTATTATGTTAAGCACTTAACACTATGCAAGGGAGTGAAAGATAACCTTAGAAGTTATGTGTTTTTCTTCTTACATTTAATTCTGTACAGAAATATGAAAGTACCTCTTCTTTTCCACTCTGATGTCTATCCATAAGTCCTGAATATATTTTTTTCCCTGCTAAGTCTTATTTTTCATGTTCTTATTCTTACATAAATACTACCTGGAAAAACTATTGTGTACTTTCTAATACATTTTAATGATGTGACAAAGAAATCTAAGTTTTTAACATCTTAAGCTGAAAATATTCCTAATATCTTTAACCTTTTTCTTCTCACCTTTGCCTCAATGTGCTTCTTGTCACTCCCTTTTTTTAGGTATATATGCTCCAGAAAAATTCCTAATTCAATTTAAGAATAAAACCAGTGGCCTCATTCCACTCATTCCATACTCTATATAAATTAAATGTAATAGTCTGTCAAACAGTTGTTCTGCCTTGTAAGTGACACAGATAGGGAGATCAGTAGTTAATGGATTTCACAATGCTTATCTTTGTCACAGTATGTTTGTGCCCTTCTGAAACAAGGCACCCACCTCCTTTCTTTCTTTCCACATGAAGAACTTCTTTCATGCAAGTGACAGAAAAAATCCATGGTCAAGAACTGAGAAGAAACCAGGAATAAACTACCATGGCTAACAATGTACCAGAGGAGTTCCCAAAGAAAGCACAGAAGCCATTTGAGCTCCCTCAGCACAGCTCCAGTTAACGCCCACACGCATCGCTCTTCAAACAGCTGTGGGTTGTTAGAAGGGATCTTGAACTGAACCAAAGAGCCCTTCTGGGTGTCACTTCTTATCATGGAACTGTTAATGCAGACCTGATACTGCTGGAGAAATACTTATTACAAAGGAATGCTATTTCACTGATACTTGGTGGGTGACATAAAATACCAAGAGTTCCGTCTCTTATCTGTGTGCTATTGAAAAGCTGGTTTTATATCTCCACCTTCTTGTGATCCCTTGAGACTAACAAGGGAAGAATCTTTGCACATAATTATCGGGTTTATGGAATCTTTTAAAATTCAATTAGAATAGAGAAGATAACCCAAAATTTATTCATCTTTTAAAAATTTAAGACTTTCATGAATAATTACAAATACAAATATTAATTATCTCAAAAACACCCGATAGCTTGAGCAATTCTGGAATGTTACTATTAAATGATCAAATACTCTTGAATTAAATGAATAAATGTCTACATTAAATTTAAGTCTCATGAAAAATTTCATTTACCAGAGGACTAATGTTCTGTGTTCAAGAGCATAGTCAGCAAGAAGTCAAAAGTTAGTGAATTTTAAAATTTTACACAACATCAGTGTGAGTCCTGCAGGATTGAAAAAATGAAAATGCAGGACTTCAATCTTGTGCTCTTGCGAATATTTACTAGCAAAGCACATTCTCTTTGGTCAGTGCCTTCAGATGCATTAAGGAAGTCTTCTGGAATTAGGCACTGGTAAAGACATATGCTCCAAGACAGCAATGAAGGAAATAAAACTGGAGTGAAAAGAAAACTGCTTGCCACAGAAAGCATGCAGTGCCAAGTATTGATAAAAACAAGAAAACCTCCCAAGCTGATTCCAAACCTCATCATTCTACTCCAGTATTAGGAAGCTGTATAGAAAAAATGGGAGAAAAAAAGTACATTTTTGCTCCCAGTGTACAGATAAGGGTCAATTCTGCTGCACTGAGGAAAAAAAAAATAGAACATTTTGATAGCTTAGGTGATGAGTTACCAGAATTTCTATAAATATTTATACATGTTAGTCATTACTAGACAATAGTGATATATTCCAGTGTGATATATCCCCCCTGGGACACAAAGAGCATCAGATATTAAAGTTCAAATCTTATGTTTTGCATTAAAACTCAATGAAAGAGCAAAAATATTTTAAGTCTATACCAGAATAAAAGACACAGTTGTTTTTTTCAAGTCCCAGTACCAATTTAACCATGAAAGTTTATCTGGACCCATACTTGAAGAAATACTGAAGTGCATATAAGTGGTACATAACAGGACCACATTTTTCTTGAGGTTTTATTAAAAAGGAAGAGATTCATCAAGAAACTAAAAGTGTGACAGTGAAATAAAAAAGACCAGAAGTAAATATGTATCCTCATTAGGAAAAGGAGAGGATCTAATCCTCATTCATTGTAGTACATCATGACAAGAACTTCTCCTACTGTATCTTTATTTATAAAAGGAAGTAATAGTTCCCAAGTGTTTCAAAAGCTGGGATTCTCACCCTGAGAGCATGACCAGCTGTACCCTACAGATAGATCTCAGGGCCATGTTGCGCAGTGCATAAATGTAAAAAAAAAAAAAAAAAAAAAGAAGGTTCTGCTCTTTCATCAAACCAGGACACTGTGAGGTTTATACACCAGTCTTTGCATCATTAGACGAGACTTAAGAAACCGTGAAGTAAAACAGACAAAGATCCAGAAGTTCGTGAACTGGTGCTTACTTATGTAAACTGGCATTTTACAGAAAAATAGATGAACTAGGGTCTGTAGAGAAGCAGCTTGGCACAATTTGCATTCTGAAAAATCTGCGTTTAAAATTAGTGGGCCACTTGAAATCCTGGACTGCAGCAACAGAGTCTCAGAGGCTGAAGTACAGTGAGACAGTTGAAAATTTCCACAAAGCACAGAAAAATTTGTTCAAGGCTAAAATGCAATTTTTGCAATCCTGTAAACACTGCCTTGCTATTATCATTAATGTTTATATTCTTATCTCAATGAAAGTGCTCACAATTTTACAGTTTTCTTAGCTTCAAGAAATTGGAGAGCTGAGGGTTTTGAATGGTAGAAAAATAGCTTTTGTAAAATCCTCTGTTTTATCACACAGGACCTATTTTGCTGGAACAAACAGAGCATGTCAAATGTCATCAGTGGAAGATTTTAAGCTTTGTCTGGGACAATTTTTTCTGAGCAGGAATAGCTGGCTTTAGCATTTCATTTATGCCAGTGTAGTTAGTATCTGATCCAATTTGGATGGAAAGTGTCTGTTCCAAATGTTCAGCAGATGGAAGGGTGGTGAGTAGTCACAAGAAACAGGTTATTTCTATTACAGTAAATTGCTTGGAAAACCAGGTATTCCTCCACTGCCACTGAGAGATATCATTATAGCACAGAGTGTCTGTAAATCAGGTGAAGTACTGTCAACCCAAATGCAAGGTCTCTCGCTCTGTGCTGCTTTGTAAAAACCAGCTGCTTTCCGAATACTCTGCTCATTGCTCAAGGCAACAGTTACATTATAAGGAGTTTGCCTGGCATGCTCTGCCATCCCTTCAGAGCAGGGATTGGAAATGGGACTTTGCCACTATAAGGACTTTATGATCAGGCCCCTCTGTTTCATTGTTACTTTGAAAATGTCTTATATGAAGGAAGTATTTCATGGTACTGTTGCTGCTGCCTTTACTATTTAAAAATAAAATGTACCAACAGGAAGGGAACAGAATTAGTATCTCTTTCTTTTCCATACAGCCACTTGTAGTTCTCTCGGCATGAGAGCTGCCACTTTGACTCATGCAGGCAGAGCTAATATACCACTGTAAAAATAAGAGATAACTGAGACAGCAGGAAGTGTTCCAGAAAAGCAGTCTGATCTTCACACAGCTTCTTTTCTTCTTTTTCTACTTGGCATGCTGTATTTTGCAGCTCATTAGTTATCATATGTTCACTTTGCTCTCTGATTCTCATGATAAATACCCCTGGTAAAGAAGAGCACAGCTCAGAGAATCTGCCTCCCCATTTTAACTACACTAAAGAAACTACTTTTAACCCCAGCTCCAGACTGTGGTTGTGTCTTTGGGATCCTCATCTCATATTCCATTTGCTGTTGCTCACTTATTAAAACAAAACAAAACAAAACAAAACAAACCCAAAACCACCACCAACAAAAAAACAACAACCCCCCCCAAAAAAAAACCCAAACCCCCAAACCAAAAAAGCAACCAAACAACAACAACAACAACAAACATGCAAAAAAAAAATCCCCAAAACAACAAAATTACAGCAATAATATAATCAATTTAAGCTGTTAAGTGACACTACCATTTCTTGGGTCTAGGCCATACCCCTCACATTGTTCTGTACATGCAGTGACAAAAGCAGCAAAGGCTATAAGGTTGGAATATTCATTTAACCCTGAACTGCTTCACCAGTTGTGGAGTGCTCAGTTTCATGGGTCTTTGGCCAATTGTATATAGAGGAAATTCTCAAAGTTTATTCAGAAATATCAAATCAAAGCTTCTGCTTTCTTCTTGTCTGAACAGGGATGAATTTTATAAGTTTTGCATTTTCATTTTTAGAATTCTTCAGTACTTTCTAATGTGCTATTTGAGTGGAACTCTACATTAGCTTTCTGTTATTCTAGCATGGTGCTCTCTCTGACAGCAGGAAGATTTGTACCCTAGGACATATCAGCCATTTGAAGTTTTCTGATACTGAAACACTGGTGTCACAGTGATTCCATCCAAACAAAGTGAAGGAGGGATGCAAACATAACTTGGAGAACAGCACTGAAGGTGCAGTGTGGTTATTACGAAGAATTCTTCCTGCTTCTGTTTCTAGAAAATCATCACTGGATGACAGAAATATACTACAAGCCTAAACCATAGCAAGAACATATTTTGAAGGGTAAAATGTGCACTACTACCATTCCTCTGTCCTCTGGCTCTCATATGGACAGATCCTCATCTCATTTGTTTTGCTTATTCCTCAAGTTTAGATCGGGTGTTTCTCAGTGTTTATACAAAGCTACAGTAGTGTCCAGCGTTATCCTCCCAAGGATTCTGTATGTACAGAGCAGCTGCAGAAGAACAAGATTGAAAAAAATCTCTGAGATTTATATTCTGATCTCAAGAAGGCACAGATTGGGTTTTGATCTCCTGTGGGTCACCGTTTTTTTCTATGTGTGCACGTTTCTCTAAATATGTAGTCACAAATATATCTGTATTTAACTAGTTCTTTAAATGCCATGGGAATTGGATTGAGACCAGTTCCCACAGACTCGATAGAAATGGAAAATTAGGAACTGGGAAGAAATCCAATGTATATGAATTATGCTTCTTCACTTCCGCCTGTTTCCATTTACAAAGAGCCAGAGATGATATTGCCACTCTGAAGATTAAAGAGTCTAGCACTCCACTGGAACTGTTTTATCCTCTGTCTCCATATAATTATTATTGCTAGTTCTTATAAAAAATTTACAATAATAATTCAATATGAATTATTAAAGAAAATAATGTTAATTTCAGTATTACAATAATAATTAGGAAAATGTGCAACAAAACTTGCAGTCCTCATTTAACTGTTCAAAAACATTTTCCCTCTTGCTGTTGTTCAGTAGCTCTTTTGCACCTTTAAGTTCAAGCATGAGGATTTATATCCCTGCCAAAATTTATGAGTATTATGATTCTTTATATTGCAATTTTAGATATGCATAAAAATAGCTTAACCCCAAACTTGTCCAGGTCCTCATCTTCATGATATCATATGTAAACAAGTCATTGACTCATGCTGTCTTGTGAGAACATTCCTCAAACATTAAATGGTTTGTAGTCTGCCAGAGAATTTTCTACTTTCACAACTATGTGACCAAGTAAATTGTTCAAATGTATGAAAAACCTTTTGAAACTTCTTAAAGGATTAACTTAATCCCTTAATTATAAATTGAGTCAGAGATAGTTACCCATTTTGAATCTGAAATACAACATGTGTAAATGTCTAGCAACTGGTTTTACATAAGAACCTGTTGTCAGGTTTCAAAGAGCCAAGAGTAACCAGAAATCTGGTTTATCTCCTTCTTTTTAGAAAGTGTTCTGCCATTGTGACGGTACTTTAAATAGATGCTGTGTTATAATGACTAAACGAAAGAAAACACATATATTGTCTGTCTGAGCAAAATATCCAAAATCTCATTATTCATCTTTTGGTCATCCTTGTGGTTCTCCAGAGGTTTAAGCTTTAAATGTCGATCAGGAGCTGTGACAACCCCAGGCTCATACCTGGGTGTGAATTGCAATGTGTTAATTAGAACACCAGAGAAAGTCTTCTACATAATGTCTTACCATTAAATCTGACCATCCAAGTTCCCTATCATAAGGCTTCTTTTATTCTGAACCCAGAATAAAAGTAATCTTTCATATTTTTTCTTAGTTACTTACTTGGTTTGTGCAGATGCCAAATTATTTAATGAGTCTCCTCATTTTTATGAGCATTTTTACTTCTTATTCTGAAGCTTTGTTGAGACAAATCTCAGAAAAATGAAGGAATTCCTTCTCTCAAAGATCTTCATGTAAAATGAATGGCTGGTGTTACAGCTTTTGTAACTACAGACCCCATGAAGAATAATTTTCCAAGATCTGGTGGTGCAACAGAATCCATTGGGCCTGTACTCCAAGGGCAGTGAAATATCAGTGGCGTAGTATCGAAGGCACAATATCTGAGTGTAACTACTGACAGTCTCTCATCTGAAACTTGCCCAATGTCAGAATTCCACAGTCCTCTCCTACTTTTGTTTTCTTTTTTTACATTAAATAAATAAAAACGCGTCATCAAAACATCCAGACATTGTACGTTTTTCTAATAACAGATAACTGTTATAAAGGATTCGCCATTGTCCTCTGAAAGTCTTCTTAGAGTTTATTCTAGGATTTTTCTAGAATCCCTCATACTTTCAGAAAATAAAAGATCTAGGTGGTACATACAGATCTGTAGCATTTAGCCAAAATTTAGCTGTCTCTTTGTTAGAGCTGATATTGAGCCAGTATTTTGGAAGATACCAGTCTCTAGCATAAACAGGAACGTATCAAATCATTGTTCAACTTTTAACTTATCTGGAAACACTGTGAAATGCTTTACAAATAAGGGAACATAGTCTTAATATATTTCCTGCATACATCAGGAGCAAGTAAATGCAGCAGTTTGTACAAACACCAGTTTTTTTAATAGTGTCATTACAGCATAAGTAGAGTCCAGGAATTTACACTCATGCTCACAGAAGCCTAGCATAAGATCTCTAGCTGAGAAGATGACAGGTAGTTTCCAGCACAGATCAAAATAATTACCATGATTTCAGAGAGTAGCCGAGAGTTCAACAGCATTCTGTGTAACACTGTAGAGACCTTCTCCTGTATTTGCATTTGTGACTGGCTGAGTTGTTGACTAGTTCAGATGTGCTATCCAGCAACCCAAGGAATCTCTGGGAAAATGGTAGCACCAGAGAAAAGGCAGAAATCCCAGTCCTCTCCTGCCACTGAAATTGCTAGAGTTGGCTAGAAAATTTATTGTATTCCTACTACTTGACAAAAAGGCCTTTTTTTCTTCAAGATCCTGTTTTTATAAACTTGGGGTGGGGGGGGAGGGAAGGAATTAAAAATAAAAAAGCAGGGGAGGAGGAATGTCCTGTAGGAAGAAACAGAGCAGCCTATTTGGGGATTCTGGAAGCAGAAAGTAATGCATTCATAAAAAAGGATGAATCAATTCAATTTGAGGAAACAATACTGTAGACAGGCAACAACATGAAATGACTGTAGAAAGAGTCTATTAAAGCTTTTATGGTAGTCTTTGGAAAGTGTCCATTACAGCAGGCTCCAAGACGGGCTTTTAAACCCTTTGGAGAGCTTCTTTAACCACTAGTCATAAGAGTTTCACAGTATTTACTTTGTGAAATTCTTCTCTATAGTTGTAGGGAATAATTGATCCGAAATACTTCTGAATTTAACCATGCCAGCGACAGATTAAATGTTCTCATACTGTGAAAGCAAACCTTCCTGCTCAAGCAAGAAGATATGATGATTCAAGTTTCAAAGACTGGTCAAATACAGAGTATAAACATGTTTTAGACAAGTCTTTTTGTATAAATTAAAAATTCTGCTCATGTCTCTGCCAATGCATGCTTTTCCAGGAATATGAAACTGAGATCTTCCAAATTTGGCTTTGCATGTTTTTAGCAGCTTTTTACAACTGGATCTGACATTCAAACTGATACCATAGCTCTGTTTTTCTTCACTGGGTTACTGCAGATTGATGACAGATTGAAAAACAGCTTTATATGGAAAGAGTTTCAAAAAGCCTCACAAACTGTTAGCAATTTATTTATTTTTCTCCTTACTGTGGAAATGTTTTGGCTCTGTATTGCAAGGTGGCATCTTTAACTGGCATCACTCTGCTGGTTTCAGGCCATGTGGTCCCTATTGGAAACTTAGCAGCCCTCTGAGCAAGCTGCAGAAAGGGACCTCTTGAACACACAAACATTCCCATTCATATCTTCATAGAGTCACTGTTATTTTCTCAGTAGAATCAAGATTTAGACACCTCAAATCACCTGACAGGAGTCAGACATGAAATAAATATATAACAGGGCAATATTTACGCAATCTATACCTATACCCTGTAATCAAAACTCAGTCATTGTGCATGCTCTTGGTGAACCAGAGCCCATTCCTGCTCTGCCTGCAACATAACCTTTTTTTTTCTGCTATTTTTTGTTTGATTTCATCCCATGGCACCTGAACAGAGCCCTGGCCCTGCAAGAGCTGTGGAGGGCAGAAGCAGTTGGGTGGGAGAGTTCCCTGCTATGAGTTGCTTAACTTGACAGCCATGCAGCTGGTGGGTGCACAGCTCCTGCCCTGAAGCCAGACCAGGGTGGGAAGGAACAGGTAGTGTTCCTTGTCTTGTGACACAAGAAGAAGCAAGCCAAGATCCCTCTGTGCTCATTGCTGTGCTAACAGAACACTGCTTCTAACCGTAACAGCAAAGTACCATACATAAAGACAATCTAAGGGGAAGTAGTAGCATTTTCTAGATCTTTGTATGACAATATGAAAGGTTTTATGCTCAGTTGCTCAAAAGAGAGATTCTGAAGATGAAAGAATCAAAAAAAAAAGAAAAATAATGGCATATGCACAGTTAATTTTTACCCATAGAGTTCAAACTGAGCACAGGGACCAAGGCCTAAATGATTCAGATGGCCTCAGAATTCAATCATTAGTCTGTATCTCAGATCAAATCTCTGTCAAGACATGTGATTAATGGGCTCGTGTTTTCTGACACTACCTCACGCCTATGTTGAGGTTTTTGCTTGAAGATGTAAAGACACTCTTGGCCTTTGACTTCTTAGGTGTGGTTAAGATTTACTTCCAACAGGGTGGCCACTTTTCTTTTTTCCTAGAGTTATCTATATCTGTGCATATCCTACAGGTTAATAGTATGCTATTCTAATTAACTTTTCTATTCTACCATCAATATGTTTAGTATAGTTCCTTTAAAGTCAGGTCTTTGAAAAAAATATTTCTCTAGACCTTGATTCTTTGACATTCATCTTTTTCTCTAATGGTCAACACATAACACTTCCAAATATATTAATAATTATTTTTTAAGCTCTTTACTGTTTTTAAATACTTTCATTTTTCATTTGCATAAAAAATTACCAGTTTCAACACCAGAAGTGTTTTCCCAAAGAAGTGGCAGCTCCAGTGCAGTGCTCCTGTTTCACAACTTCAGCCCCAGAGAGCCATTCAAAATTCCCTGAGAGCTGGCAGAGCCTACCATGGAATCACAGAATCATTTAGGTTGAAAAAGACCCTCAAGATCATTACGTACCCGTAAATGCTTGGTACATGGCCTGGTGGTGACTAGCAAGAACACTGTGCCAGAAATGAGCTTCCTCTGGATGAAAGTAGCTGTCTGTCCTAGGAAGAAAGTAGCTTTGTGTGGTGTCAGGAAAAGCAATTACAATTTAAAATGTGAATAAAAATCAAGTATGGAACTGCTGATGGGTAAACATCTTAAAAGGTCACATGTCAGAGCTGTGTAGAGAGAAGATGCAAAAGTGTAACTTTCTGAACTCCCTTAAAACTGGAAATAATCATAAACAACTGTCTCCATACATACTCTTCCTTCTGTATGACTTTCCAGTTAGCCAGAGTCACTCATTGCATGCAGCAGTCAGCACAGTCACTGAATAATTGTCTTGCCAGGTTATTTGGGTTTGTCTGTCTCATGTGTCTCACTTCCCCTGAAAATTCTCACCCTTGCTGCTGGGTGGCCCCACAGCCTCTTCAGACCTGGGATGCATCACTGCATATTGAATTCCCTGGATTTAACACCAAAATTTAGCAACCAACATTCACAAAATTGTCTGTGATGCTTGTGCAGAAACTTAAAGCAATAGAGGCTTCTGAAGGCAAGGAAATAAATGGTAGGGAAGGAGCTTGATCCTGCAGGGCACCAATGAGGATTATTGTGTACATTTCAACAAGGCAAATGTAATGAATGATGTAAGAAGGCACAGACTTAGTCTTGCATGACTGCCCCTCCCTAAGGATGCATGACCATGATTGTCAGTGGCAGAAGGAAGAATGCACAGACAAGCATTCATCTGCACAAAGAGGATCATGGTTCAACTCATAGTTCCCTAAATGTGCTCATTCACTGCCCACAACTTGAACTTCTTTTAACCTGCACTCTGGCAAACCGGCGGGTGGAGCTGAGATGAACTTCTCCTTAAGGGCACAGTAGAAGTAGAACTTCATCCACATGTGACATGAAGTGCAAATCTTCATGTCCCTTGGGACATATCACACAAGGAGACAGGGAGCTGCTGGCTCAGAGAAGATAGGCTGTGACATCCGTCACATTCCAGGCTCAGAAAATACTGATCGCACACCACATTTGCAAGTAAACAAGACCAGTGTAACTTTCATTCTTCAGATGAGCTGTACTTATGCAGAGGCACATACTGAAGTATGCTGAGGCTAAGGATGCCTTCCACATGAGATAGGCTCCAGCATGTGCCTATTCATAAGAGGTATTTTCAATTATTTCAAGTGCAGAATAATTACAGAAAAAAAATTAATTTTAATGTATTTTACATCCAATGTATATTTTTATCTACTTTTTTCTGCATAATTCCTAAAAAACCATGTATGCCCTTGAAAGTTTTTTTCAATATACTTGTTCTTGTAATAGGGCTTAAAAACTCTGGGACAAAGCTGGTCCTTTTCAGCAAATCCTCAGCTTGCTCTGTTTCCTCAGTAGCACTGAACACTAACTTGGAAGGTAGATATGAGAAAGGGAAAAATAATTCCATTCCGAAACACTGCTTTCATTGCTGTAAAAACTTGGAAATTAAGCAGAGTGCCAGAAGGTAGGGATAGATTCGAAAGCTAAATGCTTTCCAGTACTTTCAAACATAAATATCTGTTAGATGAAAGCACAAGACAAGAAAAAGGAAAGACCATATGGTTTCAATGCTGTCTATGTGAAAACAATGCTACCCTTAAAAATAGTTAACTGATGATCTTTCTGAATTAGATCAGACATCTTCCTGCCATTGAGGGTAAGAAGACTTGATAGTACATGCTACACAGTGTGTGCTACAGAACAAAATCCTTGGATGAAAGAACTTATATATATAAATAAACTATTTTACTGGTTATCGTGGCTACTTTTATAGGCATTTTTGTGTTTTATTGGTGGCTCAGGAAGAGGAAGAAATGAGATAAAACAACTATAGAAAGAGACAGTTAATGTCCCCAAAGTGGATTTCCTACAAGCTATGTAACCTTTTTATACTTAAAACAAATGGACTTTAAAAAGGTTTAAATATTAGTTTTTCAACAGAAAATTTACAAGAAGCTTTTTTTCTGATTTTGGTTCTCATATCTAACAAAGTGTTCACAAATCTCTGCAGCCTATCTCTCAGTTTGACGTGTTAAAAAACACTGGTTGATCTCAGATTCCTTTCCTAATACAAATATTCCCAAATGGAAATATCAACTAGATTACAGATAGAAAAGCAATGCACAAGGTTTCTGGGACAACCAGGAAAGATCGCACTTGTTCAGAATTTTTCAAATTTTAGAAATTGATGGTGACCCACTTTTGGGGTCACCACTGGGACCCAAATGTGATATCTCTGGATCAGCTGACCTCCTGTGGCAGGAAGGAAGAAAACCTGTGCCTGACTGAGTGTTTTCTCTTAATACCCCACAATCTTGTAGTTGTCTGCAGGATCTGCTCAGCCTTCAGTGGTTATGGCATTGGCTTGTCTGCGGGTACAGAAGTCCCTTGAAACCATTAGTCAGGGCCTGTTTTCACACTTCTGCCTTGGGAAAAATGGTCTGCTGCTAAATCACTCTGGTATAAAATACTGTGTGGCTCTCTATGAAGCCTTCTCTCATCACCATCCAGAGTATGAGAACCTCTGATCTTATCAAGCATATTGATATCACCCTCCTGAGTTCTACACTGTGTACAGGATTGTGCCAGAAGTTTGGAGCTTGATTTTCTATCCACAATGAATGTAGCTGTGAATTGGGTGAAATCACTTGTAGGATTTTGGTTTGCACCTGAGGGCAGTGGAAGGGCTCAGGCATGTGCTGCTGCAAGACTGGGCAGTTTGTCAGAGACTCTGCTGCTGCTGTCAGCCTTCTCAACCCATGTGTTCTCCAGTGGCATTCACAGCTTTTTTCCTGTGATACTGAAGGGCAAATAAAATTTCATCCACCAAACATACGCACTGAGGTTTTGCTTTGCATAGCCCTCCACCAAATGTTTCGACCGCCTTCAGTCAGTGTACGGAAAATGTGGAATTCTCACATGTGGTATTCAGAAAGATTCCACCACACTTTTTGGTAGGAAAGCAAGCAGCCCAACAACCAATGAAATTTAAAAGCACCCTGGAAGCACAGAGGCATCAGTGTAGTGTCTGGGCCGGATTTCAGGGTTCAGTTTTAAGTTGAGAAATTAGGTTTTCATGTTATCTCTATTCATGCCATTTACAGTATCAACTGGTAACACGTCCATTATTATAACAGTGTGTGCAGCTATGTGCTGGGATAGAGAGGATAGAGGAAAAGAGGTTGAAAATACAACATAAATCCTAGCTATTTATTGTGCTAGGATAACATGGTAAGGCTGGGAAGTAGAGAGGAATGCAAAAGTTGTTATCTTTATTTCCATATGCAACTCATTCTGTACCTTATGCAGATATAACTATTGTTATTTTTCATTTCTTATGGATTAGTCAATAATCTCCCAAGGGATGGTAGACCTCAGCAAAATCAACTTAGTTCCACAACAGCATTCCTAATGAGCTGAGCATTTACTTTGGTGTTTCCTCATACAAGTCGTTCTTTCATAACAGGAAGTTCCATGTTAGACAAGAAAAATGTTAACTGGAAAAATATAAGCTACACTCTGTTTTGAGAAAGACCTTGAAGTCCTTGTAGAGCAGCAAAAGGATGTGGCTTCAGTTTCTTCCCATATCTGAACGTGGGAACTATAAATAGCAATTAAACTGAAGCACTTAAATAAAAGAGAAAGAAAAGGCATGCAAGAATAGCACATGATCAAAGAATGAAAAGGGACTTTACATCTTGACACACTCAGTCCTGTCTAGGGAAAGTACCTTGATCACTGAGCAAAGATCAGGGCCAAGGTATATAGAAGGCTAATTTGCTCTCATGATTACCATAGCACATACCTCATTTTCTCAGAGTTATTTTTACATAATCCCTGAACATAAATTCATTGCTTTACATTAATTTATGAAAAGCTAATATAAGGTTTTTGTCAATAATCTGAGGGTTCAGCTCCTAGAGTCTCAGTGGGTCCTTTATGCTGGACTTAACACAAAAATGTCTTCTGATCAAAACACGGCTACAGCTACAGTGAAACAGGCCCAAACAACTCATGGGAGGTGAGAACATAAACTGTATTTTCAGCCTCTAATTCTGTCTTTAACACGGCAGCCAGGTGAGCTCAATCTGTTATCTCTGTGATGTGAAAAATAAACCATTGGATACTTCAAGGCTGTGGCCATTAACTTGGATCTGAAAAAAAATTTCCAAGTCCTCTGTCTATGTAATTTGAAAGCAATACCTCTTGCATTTCTGAAGGTTGTCTGTGTTTTGTTCTGAAATTAGCTTCTTTTGTTAATCTTATTTTGAAATGTTGTTGATTTCTTAATGTTAAAGTCTTACAGTTCTGCTTTTTTTCTTCCTCTCTTATCCCTTAGGATACAAACCCAAAACATTATACTTCAGGCATCTAAATGCAAAGCCTTTAATAAACTTCATGAGGATTTAAATAATCCTAAGCGCTTGCTTTTTATTTTAATTTTCTCTTGTCCTCTAAAGTACACCATACCGATAACCTTTGAATTCCTGAAAGGCCCATCACAAAGAAAGTTCTGAGACAAAGGACAGCAGCACTCTCCTTTTTATAGGACACTCTCTGAATGAAGACAGGAAAGGGATTGACATCCATGGTCTCTTATTGAAGGGATGGTGCAAATGCTGCCATTAAAAATGTTAATCCTTCCTAGCAGCTGAATTTATATAGGGAAACAGCCCCTGTGGCAGCGGGATCTCTTACAGAGCTTAGTCTTCAGTGAGGAATGCTGACAGGGAATTTCATTCAGCACTTCAGTGGCTCTGCAGTGGAAGACCACAGTGTCTATTTCACTGTATTCAGAGTAAGTGCATTTCCTCCTCTTCTGGAGTATCTGGATATTGAGGTGAAGAAAGACAGGTTCATTCTAGCTGGCTCTTACTCCAAAAAGGCAGCATTTCTTGATGACTTAAGGAGAAGCAAGAAAAAATCCAGTGTGAGAGAAAACCTCAGTCATATATTGCAAAATCAGTTTGATTTGGGTACATACATTTATCTGACTCTACTGAAAACCTTGCCTGAAACTCATGTAGTGATCAGCAATGAAGAATATATAAAAGGAATTAAACAACACAGAGAAGTAGCCAACAAACTGAAACTCTGAGGAGAAGAATGAGACTCTCCTTTGGAGGATAGTTGTTCTGTGTTGACTTGTAAGTCTCAGACGATATGGTTGGTTCCTGTTTAACCAGAATTTCTTACTGATATAAACTTGATTTTTTTTTCTTTTTCTAATATTTATAGGCAACAAACTGAACACCTGGATAGAGTTTGTATTGCATTAAGACACTGGATAAATGCTATAACATATTGGTCAATTATCAACCTTATTTTCACTCCAGTGGAGCAGTAGAAAATCTACACTGTTATAATAACAGTTATTTGCTCAGCAGGTTTACTTAATGGAATGATAAGAATTAAGAGAGAAAGCCTATCTGCCTTAGCACAGTAAGAAATAATTCCCATGGCTTGAAAAATAATCTGAGAAGATAAGACTGCTAAATATGGCAATTTACTCAAGTAAAGTTCCTAGAAAATCCATATATCATCAGCTGAAAGCACTGAAGGCACAATTACTAATTAAGATTATATATAGTCAGATGCTTATAAGCTAACTTCCAGGAGAGCACTTGTAGAATGACACAAAAATAAAAACTAGGATGTTTCTTTCTCCAGTGCATACAGAGTTCTTTTTCATTTTCATGACACCAACAACCAAATATAGTTGTATATATATTAGTAGTAAGCAGTTGTGAATATATTTACACAAGTATAAACTTGTAGTACTTATAATTAAAGTCAAAAGGAATGCAGTGCTGTCTCTATTTCTGATGTCATGTTATTAAAGCAGATTAGATTTAACATCATCCTTTGATTTTGCAATAGGACAACAATAGGGGTAACTTCATGACGTTTTTGTTTCCTGAGGTCCCCCGTTCCCTCAGTAATCCTGATCTGCAATGATAAGTATGATACTTTGTCTGTAGATTTTGAGTAAAGTTTATGATTGTCTAGTATAAGACTTTTGTTATGTATATAACTGTCAGCCTACAGAATAATTTTGGAGTGTATAGTTCATAGCCTTCAACTCCCTGCTGGAATGAAACTTTATTTCAGCAAACAGTATGTCCATGATTTCTAAGCACTTCCACCTGCAGACTTATCACACTAAGTATTAGGCTGCATTCTGGTTCATGACAGGAAGCACTGTACCCCAGAAAACAGAACAAAACAAAACAAAACAAAAACACCTGTAAAAATATTCAAAATACTTGCATATTGTTGATGCAACTCACAAGGACATGCTTAAGTGTCTAGGGCAAATGAGGCTAATTTTGAGGCCAGTGCATTCAGACTAGGGAAACCTGAAAGCCAAAGAGGATGCCAGCAGGGAAGTTCACAGCTCAAGCATGGACCCACAAGCACAAATCATCATCTAAATCACAAGTTGATGCCATGTGGGAGCTGAGCTGTTGATTCCCTTCATGGCACAATAGGGATTGCTTGGCCATAATACCTTGGTGGCTCCTCCTACAGACAGACACGAGGACCAGAGCTGTCATCACTCAGCCAAAAGAACATTCCTCAGGAACTGCAGAGAAGATGCAACTTTACATTAAAAAACGGATGTCACTGTCCAACTCCATCTATGAACACAAGAATTCACTTCACTGTTTGCCTTGCAGAACCCAAGACTTCCTTCTCTTTTCCCTGCAATCCTTATAGTGAACACAACTGTAACTAAGAAGTCAGTGTAGGCAGAAAGCACTCTGCAGACTATCAGTAGAGAATCCCACAGAAACAGATTAGCAGCTGTTCTAGAAAACCAAACAAGCCTTTAAATGAAAAGCAGCTTCATTTTGAAGCTGGTGACTAAAGCTGTTTTGGTGCCCTTGAGGTGCCTTTCCCTAAACAGAGGTTCCCATTGTGACATTCCTGTACAGAGCAGTAACAACGTGGGTTTACTCTGTTTGATAAAGCTGCATGCTTTAAGTCTGACAACATTCACGATACTGCTGCCTACCAGAACTTTGAACAGAGCTCTTTTTTCCACTAGAAAATAGCGTTGATGCATTATTAAATTAGGAATAAATATTGCAGGTTATCAAATGGTATTTTAGGAGTTGCTCCCAAACACTAAATTTTACAACACAAAACTGAGATTTCATAACAGTTTCTAGTTGAGCAATAAACATCATTTGGACACTCTTGTGCAGTCAGTCATGATGCAATATAAATAGTATCTAAATGAAAATTCTATTATTTCTGCTAGGTGTATCCCATTGTTATGCTTACTAATGCCCTCCAGTCTGAGGACCAAGATAACAACATAAGGTTTTCTATTCAGGCAAACTGAAAGAAAGACTGGCAGAGACTATAATAATGGAGTAATTATTTGTTGAATAGTCCATTCAAATTATTTCTCAAATTATTAATAGACTTTAACTGAGTCTTCTTATGGCAATTTTTCAGTGGTGTCAAAGCTGTTATCCTTAGCTGGTAAAAGATATCACATGTAAAACACTCAGTGAGAATCTGAAAAAGGACAAGTTAAAACTGAAAAGATATTTAGGAGCCTTATTTTACCTATCGTGGTTTTTTAATCTTGGCTTCCTTATGGCCTGCATGAATATAATTTTGCTGAACATGAGAGTTGCTTGGATTGGGATTAACTAATTTGCTGGAATAGTTTAATCACACTCTGGACATGCCTCTCTCATCTATTAGTTGTACAGAGTGCCTAGAGAAATGCTAGTCCTAATTTAAGCACTTCCTGTGAGATCCAATTGCTGAGTGTGCTTGACCTGTGCCTACGTTCATGGTGGGATTGTCCTTCCAGGTGAAGTCCAGTCAGATGAAAGACCATTTTGATGTAACTGCTGCTGATTCTTGACAATAGGCAGCCTTTTCCTCCTCTTTCAGTTTCACAGTGCTCATTCCTACAGCAAAGAAAAAGAAACCTTCGCAAGGTCTTCGCTGACCCCGGTGGGACCCACAAGCAGGTCAATGGTAGCATCTAACAAGATCCAGTTTTCCTTTCAGCAAATACAACTTTTATAATACCTCAAAGATGGCAACTTAGAAAAATTCTTGCAGTACTGACTGTTGGCTTCTCCAAGTCACCATTTCATCCATGTCTATGGCCCAGTTTTCCTGCTGTTAGAGGTGTCTCCATATGATTGTGAATTCCTTGGTGTAGATATAACACCTTGGTTCAGTCCCTCACCTCGAACCAGTCCCAGCACTTAGCTGCTGCTGTGGCTCCAGGAAACAGCAGGGAGCCAGGCTCTGATGCACATCCAGTTGTGGCAAAAAAACATTTATTTCTTTTAGTTTGAATTCTTAATGCCCCACTGGAGCACACTCCCAGATTAACAAATTTCAGTACATCTACATCCCTGAACAAAAGCCACAGTAGTTAGTCACCCTTGTGGAAAGTCAGTGTTGCCATCTGACTTTGTGTCCCTCGGTGGACAGAGGAGCAGCCACTCAATTCTCTGCAAATGTAGCCATTACATACTTTCATATATTGCAGGCTTTGTTATGCACTTTCTTATAGAAAGTGTCAAAAACATAGAAATCAGGTCACTAGAAATGTCAGCATGTCTTGCCTTCTCTTAAACCAATTACCTTGCAAAACTAATGGTCTACTGCGGGTGGTTAAATGAAGCCCTCATTACATTATCTATCACCTCTGCAGACTCCTTCAAATAAACATAAGACCCCATCCTTCTCCTGAAATTTGCTGTCTATATTTTTTGTCCTGGCAAATTTGGACACTTCTATGATCTATTAAGCAAAGTTCCAGATGTGTTTGCTGACACTTAAAAATTCATAAGTAGAAAATGTTTTGCTCATAATAATGTTTACTTGATTAGATACATTTTTAATTAAAAGTAGCAGCAGATATTAGATCATAGAAATTAAATAACCGCCTCATTGACTGATTTATTGGGAAGATTTGACAAGAATATTTTACACCAATAATGGTGATAGCACCAGTTTCCTATTTAATGTATGTTTTCAGAGATATTTAGCCCACAAATATTTCAGAACTACTTCAAGCATAACAAGTTGTTATGGAGGAGCTGTACAGAAGTAACCAGAAATACCAGATTTGAATTACAAATGCATCTTCTTCCCTTCTAATTTTATATTTTGAAAGTTTTAAAAAAGGGGTTCTTTTCATTAAAAGTTAAACATAAATTGGAAAATTCAAAGATTCAACAAATTAAATAATTTTGAAGCAATGGCGTTTTAAGTAAACATAATAAACCAAATGACAGCTTTGAAAGATTATATATGATTTAAAGTTAGCTGTAACTACCATGCCATCATCACTTTTAAGGTAAAGATATATTTGAAATTATAAGTTACCAAATTCCAAGAAGAAAACTTTTCGGTAAATATTGAGAATAAATCACTATTTCACAATTGATTTTCGTATCAGTTCTCTGCATATATTTTAATCAGGCGAATTGTTCCAGTAGCAAAATATAGTGTGAAAAATCAAGTTTCTGTTGTGATCAAAAGATCACCAATGCATTACTTGAGTTGATGAGTTTTATTTCTAATGGCTTTGTCTTTGTGAAATCATCCTTGCCAAATGAAGAAAAAGCCACCTTAAGCTCGTGAAGGCTGAATCCTTGAGCAGTTACAGGCAGCTTGTCCCCAGATGCCATGTATCCATCAGGTTTGTCCCAGTTTGCATTGCTTAACTTGCCCCACACATCATCCAATCCTTGGTATGAGGAAAAAAAAAAGTGGAAAATGGTGAAATATTTTTTTGCTGATTTTGAATAACAAACATGAAAAACTGGCATAAAATTTAAGGTGTTTTGTCACATTTCTCAGCAGACCCTGAAAACAATGATGATCTTAATTCCAAATTGTTCTGTAACCAGCAGGAATATTATAAAGTCAATGAAAGAAATCACTTGGGCATTATTCATGCTTGTATTACCAGGGCTGTTATCTCATTGCAAGCTTTCATTACCACAGTGAGTCAAAAATAAAACCAACTTCACAGCCTTCTTTTAATTTAAAAGAGATTAAATAACTATCTATATGAGGAATATACCCTAGCTCCATAGCTATTTGTGCATACAAAACCAATTTAAAAGCAATAGAACAAGCTGATGGTGGTACAACATAATAGTTCTTCATTTTGTAATACTACCCAGAAGTCTCACTCAAGCAGGATAAACATTCTTAAGTGGTTGTCAGGTGTCAGTTCCCCTGAATGATGAGAAATTTTGGTTCAATATCTGCAGTAGACACTGAAGACAAGATGGAATAGTTTGTGGTGCATGACAGCTCTATCCTGAGCCAATTCTTTTGACATTTCTACAGTTCTGGTGTGGACCTGACAAATTAATACCCCAGGCAGGTTGTAGCTTTGAAGTTAAATGTGCAATTATTCCAGTTGAATGTAAAATGTTTTCATAACATGAAGTGCCTGTGAGGCAGTAATTCATTTACAAGACTACAAGATAGAAGGTTTAATATCAGTCATGCAAATGGCATTTTAATCTCTTCCCATCCTGAACAGAAATAATTGCAGGGCCTCCTGGAAATCAGTAATATGACCATCCTCAAATGTTTCCTTTTTTATAATTTGAATATCTGATTCTCCTACATGATTAGGAATCTGCTAGTACCAATTGTCCCAGTGCTCATGAAGAGACGAAATATTTCTTTTAGAGAATGTGTAGGATAAATAAAATGAATGTCAATTGTAGGAAGAGGACTGCATTTGAACAACGTGTGAACCAGAGTTCAGCTCCTGTGCACAGAACCCTGACTACTCTATTCTGCATGCAGTGTTAAATTTACATGGTTACAAAAAACAACAGAAAAGGCCAACAAATACAGACATCCCTCAACAATCTCTCAAAAAAATAGAGCAGGTCCCAGGAAAAAAAGCTAATGATTGAGATTTAGATTGCGTAGTAGGAATTTTTGGCACAAACATGAGGCTGATCACCTGTTATTTTTATAACTCAGTATCTGTATGTTTGTATATACAAAGCATATAATTATATACCAGTATGTGAAACCATGAGCAGAGAGATAACCCATCCATGATTAGAGTCGCACACATGGTAAGCAGACCTACCCTAAGAAGTCTGTCATTCTTTCTGGTAAAGAACAGTCCAAAATCTTTTCTTCAAAGGAAAGGGATGGAAACAGATTCTTCTAAGAGAGGTTGTTTCCTTCATTAGGAGCCAGAATCATCTTATTCTCCATAATTATTTTCATATCAGCTTATCTAAGTGGATGTTTCTGATTGTTTCATGTTTTCTAAATTTAGGCATTCAGTAAAGATGAATTTGTTCTGCATATACTGAGGCTCTCTTGCTAAATGATCCATTACATCTGTATTTCCTTGCACAATATGAAGCAGAGTTCATTGAAAGGAGAGGGAAATTCCTAATAAATACAGAATGTCACTACTAGGGCTAAGAACAGTGTACAAGACATCTCAGTGAAGAACAGCATCAGATGTAAGGAATAAATAAAAATGAAACAAAAGCTCTTCTTTTTCCTACTATCAGCAACAGTATGGTTTTGCAAGGAAGTTTGGGAGTAATACAACTGAATTCAAGTTACCTGAGAACCTTGCATGTAAATTTTGACATGCATGTGCATGTGGCTTATGAATGCCACTACCACCTCTTTTATTCATTAGCTAGCTGTTTTATTTATTAGCTTGATTTTCTAATTTTGAAGATACAAGGAAAGGCAACCCTTGAAATTCAATTCTTGGTTCATGAACTGCATATGCATCACAACTCCGTAGCCACAGGTCTATTCTTCAGTCAAGCAACGTGTAGTGCTGCCTTGAAAACTCACAGAATATGCCATGTTGGAGGGGAACCACAAGGATAATTGAGTCCAACTCCTGGCCCTGCACAGGACCATCTGCACAAGTCACACCAAGTGCCCAAGACTATATTGTCAAAAAACTTCTTGAACTCTGTCAGGCTCAGTGTTGTGACCACTGCCCTGAAAAGCCTGATCCAGTGCACAGCCACACTCAGGGTGAAGAACGTTTTTCTTAAATCCAACCTAAACCTCTCCTGACACAACTTCAGGCCATTCTCTCAGGTCCTGAAAAAAAATCAGTAACCCCAAACAGGCACCCCCTGCTGAGACGTGCTTATGACACCAGTATGCTGCTAACATGTTAGGATTGATGTGTGTTTGGGGAACAGAAGCCCTCTACTTACCAGGATAGTATAGACAACACATAGATGGTATAGTATAGTAAGGCAGCAAGGTGCATTTTAAAATATATTTAAATCAATTCCTAATTAATATCTCCAGTCATATTTTATTGCCAGGTAATATTAAGGTCCTGTCCTGAAAATGGCTGGTTGGATATAGTAATCAGAGTGGCCGTAATTTCTACTTTAATATGTCATAATAAATCTTATAAAATAATCTTAGGGCAATCTCTTCTTTTGCATTTGAAGTTATTTTTGGAGTTATTTTTTATCTTTCATATTTATGAAGCAGTAGAAAGTAATATTGAAGCAGATGGTCGTGGCAGAACACTGATTTCAAATTGGAAAGTGTGAGTCAACCTGTACTGAAATGCAGACAGAATAGATTAGGAAAGAACAATGACCTTATGATCAGGAATTCAAAACTCATGTAAAAGGGGAGCCTGTGAATCTTTGTGGATATTTCAGACAAAGTGAGAACAGGTGAGGTTGTCACTGGGAGCTCTGGGAGCAGCACTACCCAGAGGGAAGAAAACAACCAATTTTTCTGGTGCTGGGGACAGGCTGCGGTATTTCCCCTGTCTTCACTTCAGGATAGTCACAAGGAAGTGCACACATAAATCATGCCATTTAGCAAGAACATTTATTGCAGCACCTGAAAGGCTGAATACAATAAATACTTCATTCAAATTCACAAATATGTAATTTTTTTTCCTTTCAGAAGTAATATATAAAGGTAGATAAGGGCTGCAACTTGAGGAAGAGTTTAGAACAAATCCGTGAGAGTTCCTTGCCTTCCAGAGGTGTTTCTGTATCTGTGACAAGCCAGAAAAGTTCAGAATTAATGACTACAAAGTTACATTTCCTGTATAATTCCTTCTGTAAAGGTCTTGTACTGTCTGAATCATGAAACATGCAAGAATTCTTTTGGTGCCCACACATTAACTGCATATTCAGGTATCTGCATACTATTGGATCAAAGATATTTGGCCACTTCAGACATTCTGTGGAAAGTACTTTAAAATTAAACATCTAAAAATTATTAGAAAGCAAGCTACTCTGTTCAGCTTTGTGCATGTATTCATGGAGTTTAAAGCAGAAAGGACCATCAGATACTGCTGTTTCTTGACTTCCTAAATACCTGAATACCAATGTTTCGGGAATTACTGATATCTGACTTGCATTTAAGTAGAGCCTACCCTGTTGAAGATCATCAGTTCTCTATTTGAAAGAAAAGTATGACTGTGAGTACACGACCTTCAAAAGCCACTCATTCTAGTTGTTCATCTAATAATATCTAATGTTCATTCTCCTGACACAACTCATGCCTCATTTAAATTTGCCTGACTTCAGCTTCTAGGTACTTGTTCTTATGGCGTTTCCCATGAGGTTAAAGAATCTACAATATAAATTTCTTACTTTTATATGACAGATATATGTGCATGGTATTCAAGTCACCTATTTTCAGTGAACAAACTGAATTTTTTGTCTCTCTCATTCAAAAAAAGAAATATATATTCTTGTGGCTTTTTTTTTTTCCCCAATTTCAATACCCATTTAAAATGGGGCTACTGGACTGGAATGAATTGTTTCCTTATCATCCACGTTGATTAGAGACTTCCAGACACATTTTTTTATCCCTTATTTTTGCCCTATGTGTATCACTTTAGTGACAGCATATGGGTTTGTTTAGTCAGACCATAAGGCTTTGTAAAGTCGTCCACGTTTTCTAGTTCTTCTTGAAAGTCACTGCTTTCCAAGATTTAGTGCATTATGCTGGGCATGAGGTTTGCATTCATTGTCTCTAGATGTATTTTGCATATAACTGTATTTAAGTACACTTTGCTTCAACTTGCCTGGCCTTTGTTGAGATTCAGCCCTTTTCCCACCTTTGCGTCATCTGCAAATTTTATTCACCATGATTTTATGTGTTATTTCCAGTTCATTGATGTGACTATTCAGTACTGGAAGGAAAGATTACAACTCCCTGTAAACCCCACATAAATCTAAGTGAAAAGTTAATGCTGCACTGTATCAATAAATCACATATTAGATGTTTTAATTACACAAATCTAAACAATTAACAGCAGGAACAATATGTCAAATATTTTGCAGAATCTTGTTACATCTATGTAGTTACTTTTATCAACCACATTTTAAAGTTTTTCAGGGACTGAAATCAGGGACAATATGAAAAATTTCCAGAAGGCTGTGAAGGGCTCCTTTTTCACTTTGAGTCTCTGCCCATGAGTTTTGTAATGCTCATTCCTGATCTGGGCTTTGTAATTCCAACATTTCATTCTTAAAACTGCTATGAAATCAATGGGTTCTTGTAACTGAAAAGATTCCCTGTGTAAATGATAAGTCATCTGCAAAGGTTAGCTATCAGATCAGAGGAAGAATTGAGCATGCTTCAGTAGGCAATACCATGACTGCTGTGTTTGCTACGACTATTGAGTTTAACCTGCATCAGTAAATGTCTGTTTGAGTGGATTTAAACAATAAGCCTTAGTTAAATACAGAATTAGAGATCTGAATACTGTTTCACTCACATAAGTCCCTGCTCTTCCTAGATACAGTGTCTGACTCCCTTTCAGTGAAAGCAAGGCCTGAAGGGCACAGTCCATGTCCAGCTGCAGACCTATATGAACATTGTATTCAGGATCCTTTTCTGTGGAGCTTCATCTTGATTTTATGGTCAGTTTATTCCTCAAGGGCTGCTGACTGATCAATTTTTGAAAATCAGTGTCTGCAAGCCATGTGAGATACACACAACCCACATACTGCAGTCTGTTCCCTGCAGCAGTGTCTCTTGGGTATCCCAGCATATGTTTGGGGTGTTTCTCAGCAAGGATGAAGCTGCAGGAGAAGGATGGTCACTGGACTCCAACTGGCCAAACCTGCTGAAAGATGATAGTGTCAGTCGTCCCTTACAATACATTTGCTTGCAAAATCCCATCTGCTTTCATTCATTAATTACATGATGCCAGCTATGATATTCTTCTGAGATTCCCATGACATGCTGCAGCTCACTAATCCAGTGAAAAACCAAACCTGCAAAAACACAAACTGGACAGTTTTCTGCTGTACTGTTGAGGTGGCTTGTAGAAGGATGCTGTGAGTGCTGGGGGCTGTCAGAGCTGAGACACAGAAGCAGAGGCAGAGAAGGAGAACAGAAATGAGACCTCCCTCAATGGTCACTGGGTCTCAGAGGTGCATCATGCTTTCAGGCTGCGCTTCTGAATCCTTCTGAGCCAGAAAGAGCAGCTCCTGCCCACCAGACATCTCAGAGATGTGAGCAACTAAATGCCTGCTTGGAAAAAACTTTCTCCCAGAGGTTCTTTAGATTAGCTGGTTTCAAAATGTTTGTGTCTAATATTGCCCTTAGCTATAGAAGGACTATACCCACCTGTTTCCTAATACAGAGCAGAATGATTTGTCAATCTCTGCCTTTCCTGAATCATTCTTACTAGGTTTTCCTGCCTACCTTGAGTAATGCTGCAAGATATTATTCTTGTTTCTGCTACTTCTAACATTCCATCGTGCCAGCTTTCTCGTTTCTTATATCATGTTCTCATAATCCATAAATCTTTTTTCAAAATTGTCTTTCTAAATATATGTTTAATTCTCACAGTAAAGCAAATGTTCTGTTTTCTTTTTCTTGGAATAAATATTTCTCTTTTCTCATTTCCCTCAGATGTAAAACAGTAAATATATATGTGTATGCAGACCTGAGTGTACCTCAACTCAGGACATGCAAAAAACGTGAAATGATAATTTGCTCACATATTCTTGGAAAATTTCAGTTCTAGCCACAAACAGTAGAAGACTGACACTATAAATAAATAGGCAAACCTCATAAATATTCACATTTAAATGACAGTATGACAAATCCCTAAGCTGGTTAAATAAAATAAAATTTTCAATGAGAGTACTTGTTTAACAGAAGTCAAGTAGTATCCCCTGGTTTATGCTGCACAATAACTAAACCAGTCAGTACAGGGTTTTCACTCTGTACCAGAAACCATGTTCGCAGTGTACAAACAAGGTAAACCCAAATAGTGGCATACCAAATCAATCAGTGTTACTCTCTTTTGACTAGAAATTCCTACAATTTTTCTCCTCTATATTAAAGTTCCAAGCTTTGAACATTCAATTTCAGAAGGAGATGAAGGGGCTTTTATCATGAGATTAACCATGGAATTGTTTTATAGCTGGACATAAAGTCCATGCCTCATAACTTGGATTCATTGAGTGGTTTACTAGGCTTTTGTTGGAGTTTTCATTTTGGTTTAGACGTTTGTTGCTATAATTTGCAAAATTTCATATTCTAACAATTACTAATATCATGTGGGTGGAGAACAAGACCCTGCTTCTCAATTCCCACAGAAAAACTACAGGGATTAAAAGACATCTGTGTAGGGAAAACAATGTCCTGTCTCCTGGGGTTCTTTAAAACTGACACTCATTTAAATTTTCTTTAGGCTGCCAGAGAGCAAATAAACATTAAAACTTATGAGTTTGTTTTCTTTTTTCTTTTATTCTCTGTAAATTAAGGAGCTTCCATAGATACTTTGATTGAAGCACTGACTATTCATTTTGTAATATCTCTTTTATAGCCCATTGTGGATGATAATGATGTACTTGCAGTCCTTTTAAGGCTACATTGTCTACGTGATAAATTAATAATTATCTGATTAGAAAAAATTTGGAGACAAATGTTAAGTATACAATAGACCACAAGTCTGGTCAGTCAGACAATTACAGAGCCAGAGCTCATGCAGTTCCTAACCAAAGTGTATCTAAAAGCAGTGCATTGTGCAAGTGCAAAACCTACATTTAAAACCTGGTTATCTCAGATTCTGTTAACAATATTAAACAGTAGCAGATGTTAGATTGGGTTGCAAATTGTTTTCTTACTTTGTGCATTTATTTTTAAGTTCATTCTAATTTTATATTAATGTAAATCTTTCATACGAGGTGATACCATTGTGAAATGCCACTTTTAATCTAACTCATTGGGAGTGATGGAAATGTATCCAGACTTTGTAGATGACTTACTGCAGCACGAGTTTGGAGTAAAGTTCCCAAAAGGTGTTTTTGTGAACTGAGTATGCAAGAATGTTGTTAAGCTGTTTATCCTTTTTTTCATAGTATACATTTCCATTTATGCAATCTAAACCTATAAAAATACAGTTTCACTGTAGCAAGAACATTCCCTGTTAGAGATAGGCCATGAAAGTGCTTAATAACACTGAAATTGGTGAGGATGGGACATGTGAAGAACAATAATTGGACACAAACATGCAGAAAGTGTCATATGCTTGATTGAAAAACATTCAGTAGGTTGGGTATGGAGCAATTCTGCCCCGTCTTTCCCATGACAAGGGACAATAGACAGGTGGAGGGAGAGTGGAGAGTTGGACAGACCCTGGCTCCATGCCATAAACACAAGAACCTCCTCCACTGTGTACAAAGCTTTGAGGCTGAAGTAATTTCTGTAAAAATGAAGAGGTTACGAACCCACTTAGGACAAACCTGTTCTAGACAAAAAACATATTACAATCAGAAAAAAAAAAAGGTCAACAAGTTTCACCCAGATCTCCTGAAAAACTAAATTCACAGGAAATGCAGAAAGAACTTGAATCACTTTTCAGATCCAATAGGAGCTTAACTGTGTCTATATACCTCCATCTGTCTTCAGTCAAAGATTTGTTGGACATGCAATTATTACCATCAAGAGATTGTAACCTGCAGTAAAGTTTTTGGGGCAGGAAAGTTAGATATTTGGAAGCTGGAAATAAGATTAGACCCTCATAGTGTGAGTAAACATTTAAGTAAAGCTTACAAGTATCATATTTGGGGAAAATATTCAATTGGTCTGTAGTAAAATAGGGGAACCAGGGAAATTGAAGGAAGAGGTGACCCAAAATTGGAACCAAGGTAAACGTCTTAAAGGAAGGAGGAAAGCAGGGCCATACCCACCAAAAGTGGAAAGGGTAACTTGAGTGCAGGGTACTCTGTTTTAGGGTCCAGTATCTGTGGCATGAAACCTAAAGTAGCACAGGCTTGTCTTGAGAATCAAACAGGGAAATAGAGATCAGCAGGCCGTGAAGAGGGTGCAGTGTCCTGGGGCACATCTTCACCCCAACAAAAGCAAAGCAGTTGCACTTCTGTTCAGAATGTGTACCTATTGCATCCCCCTGATGACAGAGCTGGGGATACCTTATTTTGATGGTGCTGGAATCAACAGAGAATAAAGTGTCAGGCCATGGGCAGCTGGGGCAGGAGAGCCACAGCTCCTGCCCAGGCAAGTCTCTGATAACGCTGTGGTGGAATCACCAAAGCACTCCGGTTGGAAAAGTTTCTGTGCAAATACACAAGAACAGAGATAATTCTGTAATTGTTGGCTTTTTTACTGTTAAATTAGAAGAGTAAGAAGCATAATCGTCCATTGCTTATGAATCACATATCTGATCTTAGACATTGCTACCTGCCTGCTTTCATGAATTCTCAGGTGACTGACTATTACACACAAATGACCAAGTATCCAAAAGGCAGAGTATGTAAACATTTGGAAGGGCAGTTATTTTAATTCCAACATCCTACAATGATCATAATTGTACAATCCAACTGAGTTTTTCCAAAAACTCTGTCACACACATTTTAGCGTTGTGTTTATGAGAAACTGGCATTTACACATACATTTTTGTAAGCAAAAATTGTACCAGCTTCCATGTCCATGAAAATACATGATCTTGGGATCTGCCTGTTTCCTGGGAAGTGCATCTAGAACTGTTCTCCTGTAAAACAACTTCAGGCCTGGATCTCAAGCTGTGTTTGATGGCTGTGCTTCCCATTTGTGATAGAAACAGGCTACTTTCCTACCATACACATTTATGAGGTCATGAACTATCAGAGGAAGTTTTCATATGGTGAACATCTGTTTTTTCCCCATTCAGCTGCACAGTTACAGCTGGGAAAGACATGAACTGAGCTGTTAGTCATTTCTGAAATAAAAATAGATACAGTCTATGACTTGGACTTTGGCTGTGAGCCTGAGACCATCCTTTAAGGCTTTTTATTCCACTACATTGTATTGCATTAACTTACCTAATTACAAGATTCTTATTTAAGAAAGTATTTGAAAAGAATAGCAGAAAAAGCACAATCTTTCTTTGATTAACTAAAATGCCTTTTTAATGGGCTATCTTCCAAAGGCATCTAGTTTTTGTAGAACTATTCTTCAATCGTTGACTAGCCAACACATCACAGACAACACACACAGATCCAAACAGTTGAAAAACTGGCACACTACTTAATCTTTTTACTGAAGCACTGATTTCTGCAAGTCTTTTCATGTAACTCTGTAGCAGCTCAGATGTGTCCTGTGCTCTCTCCTGTAGATTCAGTGCTAAGAACTACAATAATATATATGAAAAAAAAAAGTCTAAGAATTATTTATTACAAGCAATTTTATTTGAGACCTAATTGTAACATAGTAAATAGAAGTTTACACATTCTTATGAGGAAATAGTGGTATTGGTCAAGTTTGTCTAGTGGAGACACACATGAGAAGAGTGTTTTCCAACCTATCCACCTCTGCTGGATTATGGCTTCTCTGTCTGGGAGATTGGGGATCTCCCAACTGAAAATGGTATGAGCCAGGAGTGGGAACAAGGAGTATGAAATTATTTTCCCTGTGAATACTTCACAGTTAATAGTTTTTCAAGGATATAGTCTATGCTCCATTTCACTTTCAATAATCCTTTAATTAAATCTAGTCAATAAGCAAACAAATTTTGGGTGACTGCAGGTGACAAAGGCATTGCTTTGTTCAGTATACTGCTCACCCAATACTAACTTTAGTGACATGGGTATTTTTACAAAGTTTTGCTATGATCTATGTGCTCCCCAGTCCAAATCAACATCTCCAAGCAGCTCCTAAGGTAGTTCATGAGGTGCTATAACAACGAGCACTGGCAATATTCCTGTAAACACAATGTGAGATTACAGGAACACAAAACAGATATACTCATATGCCAATATTTACAGTCAGTCAGTCTCAGTATTGGGAAAAGATTAGATAATGAAGAAATAATAGCTTCTTGAAAATGAGCCTCAGAAAGAGAGGTGATGCTGAACTATGAAGATCCTTTTGCAGACATGGTGCAATCCTTTTACGGGTACACTTAAATGACTAAGTGGTTAAATCCATCACCGTAGAAGTCATTGAGATAAGACATTCTGCTGTCTCTTACTGGTGGGGTAAATGGTGGCCTCATCTCAGATATGTGTCTACTCTAGCTGTATGGAAAATAGCAAGAACCTGGCCACAAAACTGAGTCTTTAAAAAACATTGATGAAGAGCAGAGGAGTGTGGTCCCCTAATCACTTACATCCCAGTAAGCCTTTTCCTGTATCTCCACCTTCTCTTCCCGCCTGTAAAACTCAGGAAGAGGTTTAAGGTTGGCAACAGAAACCCTTGCCATAGGGTAAAAGGAGGAGACAGAGACGTGCTGGAGTAATCCCAGATTAGAGAACAAATCTGCACCAAACAGAACAGCTACAGACATCCCTGTTCTGTGACCTGTCTTCTCTCGTACAGATGCAGTAGGACAGACCTGTACTATTTAAAAGGAAAAAAAAACCCCAAACCTCTCAAATACTAACTTCTTACATTATAGAGAGAATGAAAAAATATGACCAGCATGTTACTTAGGACACTACAGTGTTGTCAGCTAATAACAGGTACAACCTGGGTAGTGTTGATGCATTGCAGGAAACAGTGGTGAAAGAAAAGGGTGGTGGACAGGAATTGATGCCACTGTAGTTGTGTTTAGTAAGAAGAAAATATACAAACCCATGTATTGGTATTTCCTCTGATACATCTGCCTCTATGGCTCCCAAGACTGGAGCATCTGCACAAACTCTCCTGCTTTTACTACAAAGATTACAACAGCTGCTGTGAGAATTGCTTTATTTTCCTGCAGTACAAATAATTATTCAGCCCAGAATTTCTACCAATTATTACAGAAGGTTTGAATGCCCATGCAGATTAAACAGACAGCATTTCCCTGCATATTTATCAGCAGAGTGCACACTGGTATAAAGAATGTGTTGAGCTCCTTTTTGAAGAGCAACCCCAGTGTTGCAACACAAAGCCTAATAAAAGAATCTCAAACAAACATTTCTGGGGTTTTGAAAAAGTCCAGCTGTCTCTTCTAAAGTTGAACTACTCCTTTCCTTTAGCCTTTACCACACTCTTGATGAAGACTAAGGCTCTGGCACAGCAGAGGTACCACTAGTTACTGCCAGTGAGCGCTTAGTACCCTAACTCTTCTGCACAGAACACTTTGGACAGGGCATATTACATATCTGAACAAAGGGAATCACAGAATTTGAACCTGAACCTGGCTTAATTTTCCCTGTTGGTGTCATCCTTTTCCTGTGCAAAATGTGTCTGTACTCTTTGGCATCAGTGGGCCAGGTCCTGAATTCCTGTTAAGAGGAATAAAACTACAGCCTTTAGTTTATGTATTTATTTTGACAAAGTATCTTCCTTGAAGGCAAATTCAACCGTATCTTCTTTTCAAGAGGATTTAAGATTTTCAGAACCTGTGATACACTAACAGAAATTTTAACTGGGAAGCTAAAGGAGCCCAGACAACCATCTGCAACTCAATCAGACAACAGGCCCAACAGCAGCTCCAGAGTCACCAACAGAGCTGCCTCAGAAACCTGTAGAGAAACAAGATACTTGTATATACAAGAGAAATCTTTGCCATTTAGGACCCCGAGGTTTCTCTGTGCTTGGAGAGGAATCTGCACCAGGGCCAATATGCTTGTAGTAACCCTCTTTTAAAAAACACATATTATTAAAAGACATTTCAAGTTCAAGAGCAGAAAACAAATCAATAAATGAATCAGTGATGGAAAAATTAAATTAATTTTGGCCTTGCTGCTCTCATTTTCTCAATGACTAGCTGAATAAAAAGGCTTTGGATATGACAGGTTTCCCTCAAACTACAGAACAGTATATAAAGCAGGCAAAGGTTCCAGGAATCATTTGGTTGTGCTTTGACTCCTTCTAAAAGAGCACAGATTGGTGAGATGGTCACTCCTTGTTTAGTGGAGAATTTTATTATGGTTTGGTTTCATTGTCCATTTAATTATTAGCTTTATGGTGATTTTTTTATAGCTGTTGGTGTCTTACTGCATAAGGATGATTTTTAGGTTCTTGAAGAGTCCTGATGAAAATAAGAGATTGCTCCAGATTTCAGCATTGAAAAACTCCTATATTGTGTAGCTGTATAATGTTAAAAACTTGTCTTTGAGTTTGCTTTAATTTTGGCTGTTCAAAATTCAAATTCATCTTTTTACTCTATGTGCTGGTCACTAGGCTTCCACAGCTTCCTGACCAGAAACTCTGATCACAGCAATCATTCATCACCATTCGTTTAAATGTCACCGTTTCCCCAGTACCCTCTGTTAACTTGTTCTCTCATATGACTATAAAGAGGTCTCAAATTAAGATGATGGCATGTATCCTAAGAATGTTTGACCTCCATCCCATCTTTCTGGTTCCCATTGGACAGATTCCCAGAGCTGGGTCTGAAAGACTTTTATTTTTTTATCTCAACCATTGTGATTGTCCATCAAAATATTAAACTCTTTTCCTAAGCAGAATCCCAGTAATAACTTAAATCTGTTACCAAATTAGAAATTCTGATATGCACACAGAATGTCTTTTAGAAAAGAGTGAATGTCCTGTTCATTTCATGAACTGCAACTGCACATCTTTTCATCTTTACATTTTTTATCAGCATTTTTGCAGGTTGACTCAAAATAATTTGCCAATTTATGTTAGATCTGTAGATAAGCAGAGTGAATTAGGTGCTTAATTTAAAACTGGACAGGCATGAATTTCTTCTACAACCAGTGTAGAAGACTGTAGCATTGGTGCTCATTCTTCATCATTCAAAACATAGTTTTATACAAGAATTTTCTAAGATTATTTATACTAATAAATTTCCTGCCAAAATCTCAGAGGCTGATATACTTTTGAAAGCACACATTTCAAAAAATTTCATTTACGAGCTTTGAAATAGTTTCTTGAGTAATGTAGGAAAGATTTTAGTCCAGAAAGAAGCTGGTATAATAAAGTAAATGGAAATTATTTGGAAGCAAAGGAATGCATTTAGATTTTTAGAAAAAGTTTGCTCAAAGCATTTCACAAGGCAGAAATGTATAAACATCCCATCTAATATTTGGCTGTGTTTTATCTGATATCCTGGATTGCTATAGCATCAGAGGCTGAGGAATTATCTCAGGACATATGGAAATTAAAATGTCTTCAGACCCATATGGGAAACATCTCTGAGAGCAGGGAAGGGATTTACAGGCTGCTGTTACTTCCTGTATGAAAAGAAAATTCTTTCTACAGGAACGCTTCTTGTCCTGTGTGCTTCCAAAATTTGTTTCCAAAGTTTTAAATATGGTTGGGTAAGTTTTCCTGTGTTTACTGGTCATTCATAGGCTTTCATACTGATTATAGCATTTCTATTGGCTAATTATCTTTCTTCAGTGACATTAGTTGGGCTGGTTTGAATTTATTTCAAAAATTGTCTTCAAAGCACGTAATAAAATGGTTGGACTCAATTTTAGAGGTCTTTTCCAACTATAATGATTCCAAGAATTTTTCCTTCCTTCCCCTGCAGTATCTTTGAAATGCTTAATCATGTAGAACAAAACTGGTTACCTAGCTCAGACCAACAGCAGGCTGGAGATGGGAGAATGTGGAAATGACTGACAAAGACTCCCTATGCTAAAGTTTATTCTAACCATGGCAGGGTTTACTTTTGTTAGTACATACAAATGTGTGTATGCAAACCTGCCAACACTGAGACATTCAGAAGCAGCTGTTTTGTACCCTCACTGTGCCCAGACAGGCGAGTTTACATGTACAGATAATCTTGGCACCACAGACCAGCAAGAACGGTGAGCAAACGGCTTGGTTACCTGAGCTCTCAAGAGAGGAGAATCACATTTCTTCCCAGCAAATCAGATACCCACAGTGGAGCTGATAACATCTGAGGGAAGGATGGAGAGTCCATTAACCTCAGGACAATGTCCTTTGTTCAGGAACAGGCAAACACACACGGAACGGTGTTTACTTACACCAATACATGCATATATGTATATATGCACAGGACCTCTTCTTTTTTATCAAATGTACAAAGGCCAACCAGATCAAGAGATATATGTTTCCAATAAAACTATCAAAACCTGCTTGAAGGAAATGGTTAGAATAACTAGCTACCTTCTGTTCTGAACCACTGTGGTTTAGCATCTTTACAGCAGTTGTTTAAAAATATGTGTTAAAATCAAATTTAGCTGAAAGCCAGCTATCCAGACAGCTCCCAGGGAAACAGAGCTTTAAAAAAATCATTCAAACAAGTAACAAGAGTCTATGTATAGAATAGAAGAGAGAAGAAAAGACTTCAAAAATACTTCTGAAATCCCTGAGCTTTTTGATATAAAGTATTTTGCAACCATCAGCTCTCAACCTGTGATCACAACAAGTCGGCATCTCAATTCCAGTGAAAGTCTTACCCTTTCTCTCCAGACTGATTGAATTATTGCTGAAGGATGCACTGTAAAAGTGACGAAAAATGCACTTGAAATACAATGCTGAAGTATCACTTATCACAATGAAAAGAAATCTTCCTGACATTTGCACAGTTGAGCCAACGTCATTCATCATGTAGCAGTTAATATGTTTGCATTTTTCTGCCTTTAAAACAAAATTAACAACAACAACAACAAAAACACATAAAAAAATTAATTTCCATATGATTCAGGTGTGGTGTTGATGTCATTAATGAAACTGCCTTGGTGTCTGTCCATGCAGCACTGCCTGCTTGCACTGGCAGCAAGAAGCTGTAGGATGACATTGCTCTGGGACACCTTCAGTCCAAAAAACGCAACAGTCCGTTATTGCATCAATGCATGTTTTGGTTCAAAGTGTGACACTTACTGGCTTGCTGAGATTACTTGAGAGGACAGGAGGAGAAACTATGGCAAGAACTGCTTTGCCCCTGCGTTCTGCCTCACTTGCTGATAAATTCAACTTTGTACTTCAGTACCCAGTTGGGGAAAGGAGAGTGGAGTAAATAATTTGGGTGCTGGTCATGCTGTTAGCTGTGCTATCCACCTTTCTTGCCCCCAAAATGTTGGTGTGTTCAATAAGAAACAAATACAGCAAATTCATCTGCTACAGAATGATTTGTTTTACATTGCCAGTACCTGTAAAATCAGTAACCAGTTTCAAATGCTGGCAAAGGTTTATTTTGCCTGACTTTTTGTACTAAAGGCAAGAATACTGTGGTGTGCCCATCTGGCAGTTCTCACCTCTGGATCTCAGCTTTAAGTAATACTTTGTACCTGAAGGAAAAGAAAGTGCTTAGAGGTCTTTTCACCTTAACACACCCCTGTTGCTTTTGCTACATGTCAGGAAGTGACACATAGACTAAAGACTACATCTTTATTGCTTTGAGCAGCATAGACAGGGAGCAGCTGAATTGTGCCTGCCCTGTGCCTTCCTCTCTCCCTCCCAGTAGCCCTCAGGACAGTTCCAACAAAGCCACAGGCATGCCCAAAGGTGATACTGCACCCAGCAAGGGCAGCAGCAACTGTTCTGTCAGGTGCTGGCTGAAGCAGCACCCACTTTGCCTTACTGCAGTCACGGCTGTCTGCAGAGACCACCTTAAAATCAGCATGGACATGGCCTGTGTGCCTTTTCTGTCAGGTCCACAAAGGAGGGTAACTCACCTGACACAACCTGCTCTAACACAATGCTGTGTGGCACCCAGTTAAACACGTGTGACAGGGCCTGCTGGGCTGTACAAGTGTTAACGCTGTAAAAACACAGCAGTCACCCAGGATGTCCTACAGCCGGCTGCTGCTCAGGGCTGCCCTCAGCTACTCTAGTCCTTCAGCAAGAATGTGGCCATATACGAGGGAAAACTCAGCCACCTGTGGATATTACAAGTCCACTGAGGAGTAGGAAAATTAAATGCCTCTGCTTTTCTTTATTTCTTGTGGCATGTGCATCACGTTACATCTGGTTGTGTCAGAACGCATTATGTCACGTGATGCTCTGTAACCTGGTGACACTGAAAGTGTGTGTCAGGCTGCAGAAGTAGCTTACTCAAGACAGAGTGAGTGAACAAAAAGAGCAAAATTCAGCAACAGTTTCCAAGAAAAGGCACCCAGCAGAATTTGCTGTCTTGCCTATGAAAGTGTGCCAGCTGGGACTTCCCAGCTCACAGAAATGCATCCTTAGCAAAACCACCAACTATTTTGCCCCACTCATATCTAATCTCTATGAAGTGATAAGATGAAGTTTATTAAGCAAGGGAGAGAAAAGAAAAACAATCAGAAGTAATTCTTTGTTAATTCAAAAGTCTTGGGGCATTTGAGGCTTTCAGCTGCAAATTGTTCAGTTGGCTGCCTTGCACATGCATGAAAGCTTGTTTCTGCAGAGGGAGTTGTTCTTTCCTATTTCACTTCTACTACAATAATGTTAAATAAATCTTAAATCAAATATGCAGTGTTAAAATGCTAACTTTTAATTTAATTTACTTTACATTACTTGTGTTTTAAAACTTGAATTTAAACTGATGCTTGTTTTCCACTCAAGAATTTGGAAAGGAAAAAGAAGTGTGAATCTCAAAAATATCTAAAACATCCAGTTAACCACTGAGGCTCATATCTCACTGAAACAGCTGAATATGGGAATATGCAGAACTGTTGCAAATGGCTGAATTAAATGACAGAAGTAAAGAGTAATATATTATGGTTGGGTTATATTTGTGACTGTAAATGGTAAAATCACACCCTTCTTTTAAAAGAGAGCCTAATACATCTTGTATGTTATGTATAGACTAGAAATGGGAAGGAACTCATAAAACACACTGTGTGGGTTACTTTCTCCACTCACGGCTTTATTTTTCTAAGCTTCAAGCAGCAGCTTCTGCTTGCGAAGACTCTCCTGTGTGGTTACACGGGAAGCTTAGCAGTCTCCTGCATACAATTAGCTCAGCCAATGCCCTTTGTAGGAATAAAGGACACCCTGGTGCCACAGAAAGGACTTTATAGCCCTGTAATAAAACTCCTGTAGTAGCAATGGTATGAGCCACGACAGTTGCTCATTCTGGAGAGGGAGGGATTGTTTGCAGGCAGAGTCGGTATCTTTTGTTAGACCAACCAAAATTAGAAAGTGAAAATGTATCTATGTTCAAGCATACAAGAATGAGGTTAAATTGAACCAAAAGAAGGGTTCATGCACCTGAGATTTTGTCTATTTTCATAGTTTTGTAGTTCTTTCAGGTGTTCTAAAAGATGCTAAACTTTAAAAAAAAACAAAAATAATGATAAAATATTTACTGCAGTGATTTGAAAAACAAAAAATTCGGTTGATTAAGCTTCTTTTTCAACCAGGCTCCCTTTAGCTCTGCCAGCAGGTACATAGCAAAAAAGGTTCTACTTTTTCAAGGTGTGGGTGAAATAAAACTTTTTAACTCTGTGGCAAAAGAAACTTTTGCTGTTCTTGGTGTGGAAATGAAAGAGAAGGTGTTCATTTCAGTCCAAAACAAATGTTCCCTTTCACTTGCAGCTAAATACATCAAGAGTTTTACCCCGAAGGGTGTTTCTTTTCATCTGTCTCCATGCAAGAAAAAAATCACGTCCAGCATGTAACTGAACGTATTGTGTTGGACTGTTTGTTTCTAAATAAAAGCAGATAAAAAAATATGCATTCCTATTGAATTCTAACCAGTACGGATTTTATTTTGGTAATGTGAAAACATAGAAACAAAGCCACACAAACTCACAAATTTCCATGCATAGAAAGAAAATACAGAAGGAAATATCATTCTTCTCTTTTTTTGCCCTTAGCACCAAGAAGTTGCAATACAGTACTGATAGTTTTATGTGCGCTTGTGACAAACAACTAGTGATAAGCTGTGGTCAAGGAAGTGGTTTTCTGTTCCATATACCAGGAAGTACAAGTGGTGCTGCTTGAGTTGGGCACAGAGTTTCTGTAATACTAAGAATGAGAAGTCAAAGTAAGTTCAGAAGCAAGTAATGAGAGTTACACTTGTTACTCGACAAGGCATTTACTTGACTCCCGCCAAGTGAAGCAAGGACACAAACATCATTTGCTCATAGTAATTGCCACCAAAAGCTGTTTTGTTCCCAGAATTTAACCATCCTTATGTTGCTCGTGCCTTTTCCATCCTTGGTAATACCAAGTTCCCGAGCTGTGCAAATACAGAACTTCACACTACCTGAAGAAAGTCACAAGTATATTTCCCACAATTTAGTCCGAACTAATCAATATATATGTATTAGCTTTCATCAGGATTCAACCCTGGTATTTTACTCCTTCAAGAGTATCCCGCTTTGGCTATGCTATGCTTATTTGCACCTCTAACAGGCCACAATAAAACCATAATTTGCACCTTTCAAGGGAGAAAATTCAGAGGCAAAAAGAGAAAGGTGTTACTGTTCAAAAGCTGTCAAAACAGAAACTTAATCAGGGAAATACATGTAAAAGGGAATGTGGGACAGTATGTGATGACAGCCTCTTGTTACGATGCCTGCGCACAGCATGGGGCTTCTGGATCACACTTCTTCTGAGCAGCTGAGACACACACTGTGCTTTCCAGGTGTCTGAGCTAGGTAAAGCAATCTCTTCATCATCCCACTTCCTCTATAATGTGATCGAATCCATCATTCCTTTTGTTATCTCCTTTTGTGTTTGCTTCCCCTCACAGTAATTTGCTAACTGCAAAGCAGGCAAGTGCTTTAAAAACATACAAGCCTGCTGCAAGCTAAGTCATACTTATCAGATGCGCTGGTAATGAATCATGCTGACAGATTGGCTCTGTTTACCTCAAACAAACTGTCAGAAATGTTCAGTACCCGAACCAAAGCATGGAAAAGGCTTTCAAATACACAAGCAGATCAGATCATAGCCCAGCACGTCATATTTTGCATATTTCATAAAGGTGTCACACGTACGTTTGCATGTAACAATCTGAACATGCTGTTTACAAAGATATTTGGTATCTCTACAAGAGAAAGCAATTAAGACTCATGTAGCTAATGGGGCAGAGGCGGATTTTCTCCCACTTATTCTGTCCAGCAAGGCTGTCTGGGGGCTGCTGGAGCTGCTGAGCTGCAAACACTGCTGTAGTTCTTCCCGTGCTCTGTCCCTCTGCTACATACAAGGCTCCCAATGGTTTTGTGTTGCTCTGTGCTGTGCTGGTACTCCAGATGGGCTGTGGGACCACGTGGCAATGAGGAGTAGGGGAGTACAGACAGCAAAGTCTGCTGGAGTGGCCAGAGCACTCATTTGCCACAAGAAACAAGCAGCATTAAAATGTGTTTGCTTTACTTTGCTTAGGAATTTCTCCTTCCACAGCAGGCTATTTGGAACAATCTTGCTTTTATTTCTCTGCTTCAGCTTCACAATTTTGGTTCTAAGATTAATTTTCTTGGCAAGTTTATAAACATTTTTAAATGCAGTTTCTTGAAGAGTCACAAGCCCTTGAAATGGTCATATTTCCAAAGCCTTAAACACACATTCATGCAACTATGTTTATGTACAGTTTATGTTTTCTGTGTTTACCCACCTGCATCAGAGACCTGTCAGCACATAGCTGTAGGTTGTGAAACCAAAGTGACATTCTTAAAAGTACCCTTAGATTTTTGTGGTACCATGTCCAGTGCTCTTAAAATAAACCCTTTCTTTGTTGTAAAGATTTTTTAAGATAATCTACTTCACTGCACAGGACTCAGAATTAAGAATAAAACGATATAAACCATGGTTGAAATTTATGATTGCAAAGTTCAATACCATAAAATCTGGGGAGCTAAATAGTTCATATTAAACAACTTACCCATAGCCCTGCTCAGTATTTAAATGGAAGCCAAGTGTGACAATCTGAGGCTAGAACAGAGGAAGCAGCAGAGGGTTGTTCTGTTTCTAACTTCTTGTTTTATTTTTCTGTGTTTTCTACAGGTGAAAGTGTCAGAAAGACTCCCCCGTAACTGTGAGGCATCATAACTAACTTTCCTGAGCAAGGAACAACCCAGGATGCTCCAGATCTGCACTTACCCAAAGGGGCTTGGCAATTGTTCAAAATGCAAGAAAAGTTTCTCACTGGAAATAACTACAACTACAGTTCAGGATCAGGAATGTCCTGGTGAGAGAGGGAGCACTAGTTACAGCTTATTTATGTGTACAGGAATTAATTTGGGATCAACCTGGAAACCCACCAGTATTTTTGGGATAGGGTGACTTACGAGAAAAGGGCTTTCCAGATGTGTGCTCTGCTATAAGAACTGGCTTGGAGATGCTGTGCCTGTCCATTCACTAATTTTGCATGTTCCTCAGGAAACCACAGCTTGTTTGCATCCAGTACCATTGAACGTGGCACATAAGGTACTCTGAAGGGTTCTGTGGCTAGACTGACATTGGGTGGATGTGATACTGATGCCTATTTTGTAATTATGATCCAGGGCAGGTTCTGGTATCTGGTCACACTAGAAAATAATGAAGTAAAAATTAATGCCCTGAATCTGCTTTAGTGCTAGTGAAAAATGGGTTTGTTTGTATACAGAAAATAGGGTGTGCTATTCCTTTTTGTGCTTGATTTTCATTGTGTTAGTTTTGCTTCAATCTTAGTTGTGTGATCTTTAGCCATCATCACCATCGGCCAGTACTTGCAGAGTGAGAGAGGAAATGGTGAGTTGTTCTAGCCAAAACATCTGCAGTACTCTGGCTGCTAGCAACTTCCTTTCCCTATATCTGTAATTATCTGTTACTTAGGGGGACACTAGCCATTGTAGAAGACAAGAAGCAGAAGGTTTACAGACATTCTTGTGGGTCATTCAGATTCTTTTAGAGCTGTGGTTTTAAAAGGATCCATCAGAAAGACAGAAATATAGGCAGACACAAAATCTGCCTGAAAAATTTCTTTATGTGATGTTTTCAAGGCATTTAGCAATATTATTTGAATTTTCTAAATATGGCAGACAGAATTTTTTGTATTTTTATTCAGCTTTTCACCTTCATAAATCTGAAAATGATGTGCCACTTGTCAACTCCAAAAGAAAATGCAACTTTCTGTTCCCTCTTGAATAGTATTATTTGCATCTATAATACAGGCTACAGGAATGGGGAAAGCCAGCTAATTAAGACATTCTTCTTGGTCTGTAATACTAAAGCAAACTGCAGACACATTAAAAATATCATCTTCAGAGTACTTTAGATGTTATATAAAGTCCTGGAAATGAATTGTCCTCAGATGGCTGATATTTTTAAACAGCAAGCTAAAATGAAAAAAGTTTCCGATGGAATTCACATAGTTCTGGGAAGCAGACTCTGCTCAGGCTTCAGCTTTGGGCTCAGCATTTAAGCGACTGAATCTGTCAATCACCAAAGGGCCGTGGGCTCTTTCTTGTCTCCTTGGGTTTGTTGACAGCAGCTTCTCAAGTCCTCAGCGCCCTGATGTACCACCTACATAAACAGATGTACACAAAACATTTAAAGTAAAATACTTCAACTGTGCTTTGGAAATAAACACAGCTTCTGCTTATGGGTTGAGAACCAAAATTTTGAGGAGTAGTATTTTTAATGTTGTTACAAGTATATTTTTTTAATGGTTCCTTCTTAGTTTTTCTTACTGAAGCCATTTTTATTCAATTCACTGATGAACCTACTAAACACCTAGCCTTTGGGACACCATAATGGGACACTTTTTACATCACCAGAGAAGACACAAGCAAAAGAAAAGGCTTCTTAACCAAAGGGTCTTATGTGAGATAGATATGCTAACACCTGCTCTCCTAGATCTATTTATAATATCTAGTATCTGGCAGTTTCAGTGGAAACTTTCAAATCTTGACGGGGCTATGGGCTGTCACAAGCTGCTCATAAAAATGCAAGATCCTGTTAGTCAGCAGTCTCTTTTTCCAATAATAGACCTGGGTAAGGTCTGTCTGACCCCTTGTTAATCAGGGTTTTTGTCATATAATACTATGAAGTGAAAAGATTCTGACTTTTTTATATATTTACCTAGTTCACTGGAGCTACGTCTGTTTCAGACAAAACCAAACTTTCCTGCAAGTAGCTGTAGGTGTCAAAAGGCAAATTTCTGTCCATTTACTCATCCTAGAACTGTAATTTTTTGCGTATTCTGTAAACCCCTAATTCTCCTTTCCTCGATCCCTTCCTCATTTCCCCACCACCACCTTTAAAAAGTAGCATTCTGCTTTCCTATGTTGCTATGACAACATTTACACTTGCCTTTTGAAGGCAAAATATTTGGCTGCTTTCCATAATTTTGTCAGCTCTTGTGTTAGAGGGACACACAGGGGAAGGAAGGCAATTGCAGATAAAGCAACTTTATTTTTCATCATAAAGGACATTTGAGTGGGTCTAGCATGGATCTACCTATGATCTAATTCCTGTGTTCCAGTTCCCCTAAGACTGGTTGGTTTAAACAAATCTGGTTTAGCCTTTTGAATCTTCTTCAGTGCAACAGAAAACTGAAGTAGAAACAGTGAGATCTGCCTCTCTCTCCTGCCTCCTGTCATGCAGGCAGAAAGAACAGCAGCAACACTCACAATGTTCTTCTAGGACTTGTCAACTATTTACAGAGACAGAGAGCTGAAAGGAACTGAGGGTTCAAAAAGAATGCAAGTTAGTTTTTAAATCAGAAGGAAGACACAAAGAGAAAGAACCCTTTCATTTGCCCTGAAGTTGCTCAGAGAAAGGCCTTTGCAAATGCTGCACATTGCCCTGCAAAATATAGGAACTAATGCTTGCACCTGATAAGAGTGACGGTTACAGGGTCAGGGAGGGTGCTGTGCTCCCGCTCCCAACAGCATCCTCAGTGCCACTGCCTTGCCAATGACCTTCCATATTGTGAGCAGGCTGAATGAACTCTGCCTCTTCACAGGCCTAGAAGCTTGCTGGCAGCTGAAAAAATCTCCTCTGGAGACAGAGGTTTTGAAACAATTGGGTCCTTATTAGAAAGGCCAGGAGCTAAAAAAACTTCCCTTCCCCAAGGGACTGGTTCTCCTATTAAAGTCACAGGATCTTACTTAGTCAGAGAAGTCTTATTGGCTGCAGCACTGTATTTGGAACACAAAAACAGATGGAGGTATCACATTCCCTCCAAGCAATAGAGATAGGCTGGCTTAGCTGATGCTTATTTCAGATGTCTTTAAAATTGTATAGAAGATATGCAGCAGATATATCTCTATATTTCTGGCACTGTTAGCAATCTGAACCACCTCTCCTTATTAAGGCTGTGGGAGTATTGTTGTTTTTTTAACAGAATGTATGTCTGAAACACACTAGCTAAAGAAAAACCTCATTCTTGCTGAGCATGGGAAAGTACCGAACTTTGAATACTCTTAGAACATGCTGGGCCTCTCACTCCAGCACCAAATCCGGGACTGTCCAGTAAGTCCCTGTCATGCCCACACCGAGATATCTCTCAAAAAAATGTGATCTACACAGAAATTCAAAGGAAGATAAATACATTGAAAATTATCAATGTAGAACAAACATGATTTGCTCGGAGGCCAAATCAAGTCTGCACAATGCTGGTGAAACTTCCACTTTCAGCAGAGAGGCTGGATATTAGTGATGTCTCTTCAGCACCTAAGGGTGCTCCACCAGCTGTGGAGGAGCAACTTAGCAAAACAAGAAACACAAGGTGACTGCAGCAGTCCTGCAGAGAACCTGATGATCTCAATCCCCAAAGGCTGAAGTCTAATCCCATCTCAGTTTCTCAGCTCCATTTTTATTGGTCTGTGCTATTCTATCAGTGATAGCCACTACTCTCTGGATTTGCTTTGTCATGTCCAAATTGACCGCCATCAGCTTCTTAATGTTTGGGAGGTTTCTAATCTAAAGATTAAAAGATGTTAGAACCTGAATCCAGCCATCATGAAGGACAATTATTTGAAGAACTCAGCTTTGCTAGAAATTTGCAGGACCTGGGAGTTACAAAGACATTACTGAAAGCGGCAAGTTTTGTCATACGTCATTAGCATGTACTACATAAATGATGGGAATAGTTGTTCCTGTGTAATGTGAGAACTCACGGGAAAAGGCAGATGGAGTAGGAGCCTCTCAGTTTCCAGACCTTTATTCTTTCAGAAGGCCATTCCCTCACACAGTCATTTCTGTCCCCACTGGAGAGCAGAGGGCAGCCCCGGGTGGGATGTGCCATGGCACGGTCTCATGCACACAGGCAACGGGAGCACCCTGGTGCCCACACAGCAGCAGAAGCAAGGCACAGCATAATCTCCCCGTGCCTCAGTCCTGCTCCCTCTTTTCCAGCATGCTTTTATGTCTCTGCACAGATTGACTGTGGCACATTTATATCCAGCAGAGCTCCTCTACAGCAGGGAATTCATGTTGTGAATTTATGGCTGGATTATATCCCTCTTTAAGCTACCTCATAGGACAAAGCAGATGTAACACATGGTCCTCCCAGCACTCCTGCACTGGAAGCAGGCGTGAGTAATGGGTAGTCTTACCCAGCCTCTGTCATGTTTTGTCACAACAAACCCCTCTAATGTGGTAAGAAAATTTAGACAACATCCTTTTCCCTAAGGTAAGCAGTTTTACAGCTCGTATTTCAGCCAAGTGGTTTAAGAAAAATAGGAAATGAAATGCACCTATCTTCTGAAAGTTTATTTTCAAAATTTGAGCCGCATGCTGTATGTATTTTGGTTTGTGTTACATCATTCTGGTCTCAAACTCTGTTTTAAAAAATCCACAGAATAAGTATACAACAGCCTAGTTTTCTGTTGTTTTCTTTTTTTTTTTTTTTCCCTGACTCCTCGGTACCTCAGTGATATTACTACATGTATGCAAATAAGGGTATATTTATTTGTCCACGGTGCACTCTCTCAGCTCATTTTTTCTGTCCCAAGAGAGCAGTCTCAAAATTTTAAGTTTCCCAAATCAAGTAATAATAATAAAATAGTTTACTCTAGGGACACTGAAGATTGCCAGTTCATGCTAAGTTCCCAAATCAGAAATTCTAGCTGCTGTACTGCCATATAACGTTGTGCATGTTCCTTAAGGACTAAATGATCTTTACCTGTAACTCCTAGCAAACACAGAGAATAAGATACTGCTTTTGTTCTGATTGTGCAAAATATCAGTCTGGAGACACACACGTGGATGCAGAGGTTACAGTCGGTGAATGCCTAACCCACTTAGGGTGTGCTGGTAGTTGTTCTGTTTTTATTAAGAATGTGGTTGCTTTGTTTTGGCTTTAAAACCCAAACAATGAAACTTCACTCATCAACCATGGAAAACAGCTCATAGCCTGACATCTTCCATGACAAGGGCTCTTTGATTTTCAGTTTTAATTTTTATTCTTTTAATTTCTATTTCCTAACTGAAGTAGACTATGACATGCTAACTGTTTTCTCTCTGTTGTGAGGCTGTAGTCCTGCACATATTTATGCACATGATTAACTCTGTTATCACAACGAATATAAAATTAAGCTGATAAAGCAATAAATGTGTGTATATGTTCATAGTGTGTTGGGGGTCTGAACCTCCTCAAATATCTCTTGACTCAACAGCTACAATCTCTTAAACACTGCATTGTCAACCTACATATTTTGCCTAGGTTAGTCTCCATTCTGAAAGCAATCCATCCAGATCATTAACCATGTAGTAATTGTTCCCTGTTAAGTATCCAGTCTCTTCACTTAATTAAGTATCCTAACATGAACACAATATTCCAGGCCTGATTTCTTTACATCTGTCCATTATCATGTAAAACTCATTCACACGGTTGGTCACAACCACTGAAGTACATTCATGTTCAGGAAGATACAGCTCCCAACTGGAAATGCTCCTGGGGCTGAACAGCATATGTTCCACTTTATGACATTGGAATGGATGAACATTGCTAAAAAATTTTCCACTTTTTTGTGTTTTTTTTTTTTTTTTTAATAATGCAGGAAATGCATTAAATAGGACAGAAAGAGTAAGAAGATTTGATAAAGCAGAGCATTATCTACCAAGAGGAATCAGGCATGTCTAAACGTGCAGTGTTATTTACAATGCTCTAATCTGGAATTAATAATTTAATGCAATTCAAGGCTCTCAAATAAGAGCACTAGAAGTTCCAGAATTTTGTGGTGTTTTCCTTATGAAAAAAAAAAAAAAATCAGAAGGAATAAATAAACAAGCACACAAATGAATAATAAATAAATAGGAAGTGCAAGAATATTAAGTAATAGTATGGTAATCACTTTGAACATAGAAATAAATAAATAAAACCTTATTTAACCCTCATTGTCACACACTCCTAATGTCTTTCTCAAACAGAGATGATCTGGCATCAATGTCCAATAAAATCCAGGCTGTGTGAAATTGACAACCAACTCTACAGTTCAGCTGATATTTTTGTCAGACAAGCAAAAAAGAGAGTTGCATGAGCTCTCACCACTACCGTAGCCCCTGAAGCAGTAGCAGGTGGAAAATCTTAGAGCAAATACACAGTGCTGTCTTTTTTAATAATGATTCTTACACATTATAATACATTTAAGTGCTGTGCTTGCTCTTTAAGACGGCCTCATCTTGATAATCAATGTAGCCAGTCTAGTGAAGTGCCACTTTCCTGCTGTGAGAAAGCACAATTCTTCTTACTGTCACAGCCCCCTGCTGACATGTTTTACAACATTTAAGCAGGAAACTGTTAAACCTTACTTCTCTCTTTTCCCTCTGTGCAGACAGAAATCTTCTTTCCTGCTGGTTTCTCACTTGAATTAAGAGCCGTTAAGATGTGCCCTGACTTTTACCCTGAGCATTGCCCTAATTTTAACCTTCTGCAACGGTTATCTTAATTTTACTCAGACTTCTAAAACTGACTCATTCAGTAAGACAAACTGAAAGTGTCTGGTAAATGAATAGATTTCCTATAAGATCGGTAAAAAGTTCATCTTTGCCAGGCTTTCTTCAAAGAGGGGACAGGAGACTGCCTAAGTGCATTGACATACAAACCCCACTGAGTCAGTTCAGGGCATTCTTCCTGCTGTAAGGAATGCAAAAAGCAAAGACTTTGTGCTTGGAATTCTGTGTCTGCAAAGTCAGGCATGGGTCTTCATGCCATGAGCCCCACTTCTCACCAGCAGCATTTTTAAAGAAGGAAGGGAAAAATTAAGTATAGGAGCCAGTAGCTCCATCAAGCTCAATAAGCACCATTAATGGATGTTAAAGGTTGTGACTGAGAAGCTGATCAAGGTGCAAGTTTTATGAGTTTGAAATTTTACTTTGACATAATGAATAAAGTTAAAGCCAGGGGCTTTTATGCCATTATGAGAGGCTCTATCAGTGAGCACTGTAACCTAATTAGTTTTGATGCAGCAAATCAGCAAAGCCACCATTGGTTATGACCTCTGCCAAGAGCATGAGAGAGCCAGACAAATGAAGCTTAAGATGTTATTAGTTGTTCTGTTGCAAAGTTCCAGATAAAATATGACAGGATGCTGTTGCTTGACTTCGGCATCGGTTCTCCAGATGGCACTCAGCACTGGCTCGTAGCGAGGCTCGCAGGGAGGCTGCCACATTGTCTCTGTCAAAACGAAAGTTTTCCAATTACAAAGAGATTATTCGAAGCGATGCAAACTTAATCTCCTGAACGAAAGGTTGCAAGCTGTGTAATAGCAGTTGAGGGGAGAGATTTCGCATAGTTCACTTGCTGTAAACACTGCTGTTCAGGAAAGCTTTATTATCCTGCCCAGTGAAACAAAGAAATCAGATGTTCTTGACTCTGTGTGTTAGGGCAGCTGTGGCTGGGCACAACCGTGGCACAGCCTCTCTGGTGGAATTAGTGGGTCTGATCCGTCTGCTGGGCTGTTGGTGCAGATCAGGAAAGATATTCCTGAGATAAAATGGTGTAAGATGGATCTTAAAGGAAAATGAAGGACTTTGATCTAGCTGAGAACTGTACTTCCATTTCATGGTAGACCAGGTAACTTCTAGCAGCCCGGTTAAGGGAAATAATGTGTGTTTTTTCGCAAATTTTTATGAAATCTTTAGCAGAAAAAAACCCCAGAATGTCATGCAAGTGATGAGCTTATGGGATTTAATACTGATATTATGAAATATCGTCATATTTATAGCACTGTACAAGGCATGTTGAAGCCATTTAGCAGCCACAAAGACAGAATGAGAGGTAATTGCCTGATAACAAGCAGAAACAGCATCTAATCCAAAGATCATTTTGAGCTGCTGGGAAGCATCAGGAATTGTATAAAGGATAGAAGGTACAGTCAATAAAGTATCTTTCACTTGACCTATGTATTTAAAGAACTGTTGAATGAATGTACCACTTCCAACTTTACAAGCTCTCAGCAGTATAGCTTTTATATCACACTCAGTAACACTAAGCAAATCATGGCCGTGCTTTTCAGGGTGTGTGACCTCTTCCACCTGACTCTTCTGATGTTTGAAAGCAACATGTTTCAGGAACTCTATTTGAAGTAATTCAACACATGAAATTCCCTCTAAGTATAGGAGAAAATCTTACGTAGTGAGGATAGTCAAACACGAGCACAGGTTTACCCAGAGAAGCTGCAGCATGCCCCCTCCCTGGAGATACCTGAAGCCCAGCTGAGTGGGCAGTCTGCAACCGGCTCCAGCTGACTCAGATCGAGCCAGTGGTGGGATTGGACCAGCTCTGGAGGCCCCTTCCAGCCCCAGCTTTCTGACTATCTGTGAATCTATTTAAATTATCATCTACTAAAAATTATTATCTACAACTAACTGATGAAAAAAGAAAGTATCACTCTCTTATTGCAAGAATGTACTTATTACACACAGGAAAACATGCAAATGCAGACAAGCAATCATGAAACAGGAGGATTATTTTTGATTCCCTGATTTCTACCTGAAAACAGAACTGCCCAAGGTGCCCCACCAGCACACAAAGTGGGGGGATTGTTGCAGGGCATGGGGAGCACCAGAGGAGCCCTGTGTGACTTCAGCTACATGCAGCCTCCCAGAGGGATGCTGAGTGCTCTGCAGGTATCCACAGAGATTTTCTTTCAAACAGGCAGCCTGGATTTGGTACTTCCATCTTGCCCCTGGCCTGGGTGCTCTGTGGTTCTGCCCACCGCCCGAGGTGTGCGGGCAGCTCTCCCCACCAGGGCGTCAGCAGCCATGGTTGAGAGAGTGCTGGGGCAGTTTTCTGCCTGGTCCTCGTCAAAGCCCTGCCCGGGAAGTGGAGGAGGGGGAGACAATAGGGGCATTTTCTCTCTTTCTGGTTTTAAAAAGACCTAGTGATAGTAAAGGTGTGTGAGGCAGGGGCCAGAAGGAGACCCTACACATGATTAAGCAGAGTACAATTTTCCTTTTAGGAGATGAGTTGTAAAACTAAGGATGACAAGGGAAAAGTGCTTGGAGAAATCTGGATTGTGTTGCCCAGAAGCAAATCACCAGAGAAGTCTTCAGGAGGGGCATTTCTATGCTTATTTTTCAACCTAGTCCAAACAGCAAATTTAGAGACAGCAATTTCTGACTTTAAGATGGGCTTTTTTTCCAAAGCCCATGTATGTGTACTGGTTAAGTTGGTACACAGTTTCTCTTGGTGGTAGACTAATGGCTGTCATAAATGCCAGTGTGCCTCTACCCAAATATTTAGTAGGTAGGAAATATATCCACTTAGTAAAATGAAGATGAGTGGGGATATATATGCTTTTACACAGAGCCAAGAATGGCTTTGTTTTCAGAGAGGTTCCTGTCAGGCTTTGTATGCTGCATCCTTTTCCTCTAGATAAGGACAGGACTTTTGCATAGGTACAAACAGCTGTGACAGCCATTCCATGAAGGCTGCCATCATGGAATGAGAGAAATCAAGGAAGTAGGTCACTGAATTGCACAAGGCCTTACCTGCACAGGGTTGTTCCAGTGGGAACAGGATACTTTGAGGTTTGCCATCAATGGCATAGCCAGAGATATAGAAAACTTGAATCTCAAGGGAGATGTGAGAACATTTTCATTGCTTCATAGTCACATTTGTTCAGAAAGCCAAAGATAGCAAAGATGAGGCAGAAGATTGTCTTATCACTAGAGGTTTTGTCTTTTCCAAGGTAACAGAATGCAACTGTCCCAAATTTAATTCATAGGCATGGTTTTAAAAAATGCACCCTTCCCACATAGCTGTACCCAAAAGCTGAAATAGCTTATATTGAAAATGGGAGCTGCACCATGAAAAGGGGATCCAACAAAAGAGCACAAAGCAGGTAAGAGATTTCTATTAACTGCCTTATAGGCAACAGTGAGTGGGTAAATGCTCAGACGAAGGCTGAGGTGTGCTGGTGGATCTCCCCAGGGAGCTTCATGCACAGGGAGAGTTAAGAAGATGGCCTGAAGCTGTTTGCTAGGGCTGTGTTCTACCCAGTAGGGAACAGCAGAACAGAAGGCTGTGACTGAGAGGTCACTGCAGCCCAAGACATCATCTGATGAGTGAGGACGTGAGCTGGACAAGAATAACCTATGAAGGGAAGAAAACTCTTGCATGTTTGATTTGGTAGAGATGAGGAGGGTCTTTTTGCCTCAGCAAAGTTTAATGCTCCCTCAAATGCACAGCAGACCAGGGCCCGCGACTGCTTGCTGTTTTAAATTATATTTTGCCTTTTGTCTAAAAAGAACCATGGAAAGCATCCTACTCCAAAGTGTAGCTGTGAATTCAGCATTAATAGTGCAACAGAATAAGAGTAGGACACTTTTTTTCTACAGCAAAATAGCAGGGTGTGTAAATCTCCAGTGCAATTGAAGCAGGACCAAAAGGAGGACTCTATAAATGAGATTAAATAAGTAGATAAATGCAAAATGAAAAGAAAGGAATTCAGACATTCATGCACAGAAAAAATGAAAATGTCTAAAGCAGAACAGCCTGGGGGAAGTGATTCTAGTTTCACATAGGTGTGGATGAGAACAAAACAGTGGTGAAAGGAAACGCCCTACAGAGACACATATTTACTGAACAGTGAAGTAGGGCTATGTGGTTTATTGGTCTAATTTTGCATTGTTCACAAAATCTGCAAAACGTTTTGCCTCTAATCATCCCTGCACAATGAACTGATCTCTGCCTTCTCTTTCTGAAGAAAACTTAATTCTTGTTTCCTCACTGAAGAAATAAAGGTTTGATGTAACCAAAAGTTTTGCAAGAGCACATGATGTTCATCAATATTATCTTTCATGGAAATTATTGAAAATCCCCTCGGCACTTTTGGTCAGGTGAAGCCACTTTGTTCCGGTGGCTCATTTGGATGCTGTTCTAGAAGTCACACATGCAAATGGCAACATCAAAACAAAGTGCTATGATCTTCTCTCTGCCTGACTAAATTCCCTTTGGTATTCCCAAAGATTGTGGTTTCTTTTCATTCCATGACTCTCAAAATATCAACTCCTTATTCTGTTTTGGAATGAAAGGAAATTCTGAAATTTTAAGCCTGATATTTGTTTATGTGTGTGCAGCAGAGGTGGAGAGTAAACAAGGCTTAAAATTTTCTTTGGTTGGACATTGTATATGGACATTATTTTAATAATAAGATTCTGTAGCATGGCTGAAAACATTATTTCACAGCTGTTGATGTGTTAATCCAGCATGGGGAAGAGAAAACTGAAAAGACATTTCAGCCATAGGGTTTATATTTATATATAAAATTAGAATACCGTTAAAGCTGACAGCGTGTTTACATCTGGATCCCGTATGATAGCAGCTGATACATTTAATCTGGCATGTGGCATAAAACAGGATTAGATAAGGTTTTCTGCTTAGCCATGCTTCTCTCGTGCAAAAGAATATTTATAACAATGTTCTCAACAAATCACATTGTAATGTTGAATACTGTGTTGAAATGCACTGTGCATCAGCAGTATTTTCCAAAGGTTATGTCCCTGTGATTTGGGCTAATTAGCATTGAGTTGACTCTGGGGTAGAAGACATGCTCAGGAGGATTTTAGAGGTTTGATTTCAAAAGCCCAAACCACCCAGACCATTCCTCAAATCAACTGGTGTGAATGCATCTGAAAAAATAGGCTGGAGCAGGATGTCACATAAGATCTGCTTGATTATGCAGAACTGAGGAAAAAGTACATGTTCATGTGAAATTTGGGAAAGTCTGGACTCAAAATTCTAGGCAACAGTCAAGGTACTACTATATTTTTTGACATTTCTTATCCAAATGACATAGTCCTCAAGTCCTCCTGAATGGGAAACTGCACTGACACCTATTTGCATAGTCCTTACCAGATGCTGATTTCTGTGTGCTTCTCTTCTCATGTCCTCAGCCCCTACAGTACTACCTTCCCAAACTGAACACACAGGTCCTGAGTGTGCATTTTTTGTGGAAAGACTAACTAAATGGCAACCCTGTGTTCAGAGGAAACCTTCTCCCTCCTATCCTGGTGCTGAGCATCACTGTGTATGTCACTACAGCGCCTGGCAGTGTGTACTGAGCCTGGAGTGCCTGGCACTGTGGTTCCCAGACTAAAAGGAAAAACCAGTGAACACATGAACCAACGGTAGCTGTAGTGTGTACTGTTGATCACTGTCCACTGGAACTCACTGCCCAACATCTAGAAGTGTTGAGTGAGGGGAATGGACACTGAATGTACTTTCCACCTGTCAGTCAACAAGAGTGGTGCCTGTACATGTACTACACGCACATGTTCAAATCCACCTTTAAGTAACATAGGGAGACCATGCTGCTGGTCATTGTCTAGGCTAGATGTATAACACAAGGTAATGTTTGACACTGTTGTAAAATATGCAATTCACAGAAATGCCTGCTCTGGCCTGTGCATCTCTATCATGAAATGGAAGCATTCAGTAAAGTCGACCAGACACCGACAGAACATACAGCCTTATCTGTTAAAGGAGTGGAGATAAATGTAGTATTTAATATGACATTCCTGATAACTAGTCAGGTATATCTACCTGTGCCAGATTTCCAAGGTTATTTGCAATTTACTGCAACTGAATATCACCATAAAGCAATGTAAAAGGAAAGGAAATCCTGCAATTCTTTGTCAGGTGCAGAGCACCTTCAAGTCTGAAGAGAGTCTCCATCCTGAAGAGCTTACAGGTCCCAATTTAGGACTGATTTAGATTTAAGTAAGCAGCTAAGCAGTTTGCAGGGAGAAGGCAGCTCATTTTCCTGCCACTGAGAAGGGCAGATATATTGCCATTCTCCCTGTCCCTGCATTTCTACCCCTGCACACAACTATGCAATCTCACCTATGGGTGTGCATGAACTCTAGCCCTTGTCTGACCTCAAACTGAGCTCATGTAGTGTAAAGCAGCTGCACAGAACTAGATCATTTTCCCCTGTATTCCCTGCTTGTTGGTTTAAAGAGCTGTGTTGGCCTGAAGTTTGTTTCTCAGCTGGAAATTGCAGGTCTTGGTAAGTACAGTTCTTAGTCCTCAGTGGACAGTAGTAGCCACTGGATGTATGGGGCAGAGCAGAGCTGGCAAGGCTTCTTATAGTGATTAACAATGATTCCTGATGTGTTGAATGACTGTTTTCTTCCTTAGTGTAGGCTCAGATCCCCCACATCTGCACGAGTGTAGTATCTGTTGGGTTTGGTGCAGCTGGTGTAAGGCCAACAGAAAAATTAGGATTGTGATGTTTGCATCTTTCATGGAAGACATCTGGGGTATTCAGTTCACACATGTGTAAAACCAAAAATGTTTCTTTTGCTGTTCTTGCCATTTGTTTTTCTCCATCATTCCAGCAAAGATGTAGTTCCTCCAAAAAAAGATGCTGAAGGCATTTAGGAAAGATGTATAGAGCAAGAAAATTTCCAGTAAATGGCATGTAAATATTTAGGGATGCACACTAAACTGTGGTATTGATTTTTATTTATTTTATTTTTCCAGATTCATCTGGGTTTCTGAACCTGAATGAAAGTGTATTTTGGGCACCATTGCAGGGTAGCTCTGCAAAAGTGGCATTTTATCGGCAACAAGTAGAGCTGTGTGGTGCTTCTCTTTTTCATTTTCTGTGGCTGCTTAATCTTGGAATTTCAGTCTTCCCACAATTCATTAATTTATTAAATATAAAATTCAATAGCCCTACAGTTCCAGAACCAGCTTTATCCCTAAATCTAGTCCTTGTCTGGGGCTTAGGCTGAGCCTGGGACACCTGAGCAGAGACCGGTGTATAAGCTCATCCACAGTCCAGTCTTTAGGCAGCACAGCCTCTTTCTTGGTAACCTTCATCCTGCAGTACTCCAGCCCAGAGCCAGGCTTTGTCTGTGTCCTAAGCCCATCCCTAACTCTAACGGGATAAGAACAGTGAAGGCCCAGTGGGATCACAGCCGTCTCAGAGGGCAGTAGGCTCGGCAGCCAGGATGGGGATATCTGCACCTTCCTGTCCATGTCTTTTGTCTCACAGTTGAATTACCATCCTTCTCCCTAGGAAGAGGATGAGTAGAGCTGCCCATCTGTTCATTTGCCACCAGTCAGGCCTAGCTCCAGCACGTCAGTTTTATTTTCTTTGCTCCCACTGTCTTGTTCCTCATGTTTACCAGAGAAGTTTTTTAGACTAGTCCAAGCTTTTGGGTTTTATTCAGTGAGGCTTTATTTCTGCCCTTTGCATTGTATTGGATTTTTGCAGTCATGGTGGAGGCTGAGCTGGCCCTTGGTTCTGGCTCTCTGAGGAGCAGGGACCCCCACGCTGAGCATAGCTGGCTCCTTGCCACCTGCTCCTGTGATAGAGGATGGGTGTCAGAACAAAGCTGGCGGCATGAATTGGCATGATGAGGTGAGAAAGTAGGGTGCACAGTGCTCCAGCTGATGCTTGCCAATGTAATTGCCCTTCAGGCAATAATTCTTGCCAGTGTGATGGCCTCCAGGGACCTTCTGCAAGCCAGCCTAAGCCAGAGCCACTTCTGCTTCCCCATCACTCAGCTGCCATGAGTGTTAACCTTATATTAATTCAAGACTGAACTAGCTTCACATTAGTCAGTTTTTCATAATAACAAGTTGAAGGAAATTACCTCTTCTTTCAAAATGCTTAAAGTGGAAGGAAAAGAAAGCATTAGCAAGGCTTGGAAGGATGGTTTTGGGAGAAAAATCTTTTGTACTGGTGCACAGTTTAAGCACCACAAGGAAGGTGTACTCATCTGGTGCTTGCAGCCTGCTTGGCACTTGCTACAGTAAATTGGTTGTTCTTAAACCAGCAGAAGCAGCTCCCAAAGCCTTTTTTCCCAATGTGTTTCTAAAAATGGCTGGGAATGTCAGAGTCAGTTTATGGTAACAAAAGCAAGAAAGCAAGAACTACGTAAACTTAAGGCAGAAAATATCACAGAGACAAGACCTGAAAAGAGCTAAGTCAGCTCCCTCGGTTGTCTGCAATGAAAAAAAAAAAAAATTTAGATTCCAAGACACAGTCAGATCCTCACAGTAGCAATCAGCTTTAGCAGGTCAGAGTCGGTAGTATCCATGGGAAATTTTGAACCTTTCTGTCTCCAGAGCTTCATGTTTCACAAATACTTGATTCCCAGGACACCACAGCGACCTCATCCACTCCCTTCTGAAGAGTTGGTGGTTGAATACCAAGGAATAACTATCTTGTCATTACACTATCAAATTGCTCTCAAATAATCTTCTCAGTTGATTCTTGTTTTGTGAGTGTTTTTACACTACTGTGCAGCAAATGTTCCTTAGCTGTGGGTAAGTGCTGTTATACAAGTAGGCTGGGTTCTGTCATGAAATGTACCTCCCCTCTTTGTCATTGCCTCTCTACATGGCAATTAGGAGGTCCCCAAAGTCCAGCCACACTGAACAGCAGGTAGGAGGTCCACCACCTCTAGGGAATGAGCAAGAAGATCCCTTGTGTAGTAACAACTGCCTATAGGGAGCATCACTGTGATGGATGGGGCAGATGGGCCATGAAGTGCCTGGGGTGGGGGCACAATGCCATAGACCTCCCCATAATGCTACCCTGTGCCAAACTTCCAACCTGAATCCTGGCCTGATTGGAAAAAGGCTAGTCATTTTTAACCACCTTTCCAAGAACTGCTGACTGTTTAAATTGTTGAATGTTTAAAAAGCCCAAAGCCAGGACGTACTGGGTTCTCCCAGTGTAGCCCGTGGGATGTGGTAGTACTTCTGTAGGATTTCCAGCACATTTGCAGACCTACAACACATTCAAAGCATAAATCTCATCAATTTGCATCGATGATTCCCCTTTGCAGTTTATGGCTCTGTAAATGTCTTTAATAAAAACTCTACCACAGGAAATGTCTTAAGACAACTGCTATTTCACAGCTTCACTACAGGTTCCTAATGTAAGTTAATAAGGCAAACACAATACCTGACGTTTGCAATGATAATTGCACAGGCCTCACTGTGAATGATGGCTAAATCTGATTGTGTGTGACTTCTATTGCAGAGCATCTGAATTATAGTGTAGGTTGAGGCCTGAAAAATCAATGGCTGCTATAATCACTCAATTAAAGCCTTTGAAAATCATTAGCAATTTGGTAAATTTAAAATACTTAACCATACGTCATTTTTAAACAGAAAGTGCCAGACCAGCACAACTCCATTTGTTACACCAGGGAACTGCTGCCAGAGGGGTAAACAGGAACAGCATTAGTGCACTATGGCTGAGTAGGCAAGTGTATCACCGGAGCTGAAAGGCTGAGAAAGACACAAGTCACCACTGTGAGCTTTACCTGATTTACAAAGCTGAGCTCACCCTTCGAGTGGCCAAATGCAAGTCAAAAGCCAGGGAAAACCCTGCTGGTTTACAAAGCAGTATTCCCCCACAACTTGGGGGAATACAGTCCCCCACAGGCTTGGAAGGACTCCGAGACCTGAGCAGCAGAACGGACTGTGCAAAGGAGGAAAGGAAGCAGCACCGTAAGAGTTCTCTGTTACTGAGAGAAAATCAGAGGACTGTAAGGCCCGTTTTCTGAGTGGGACTTATGAATGAACATGGTCTTTAAGTAGAGGGAAAAGAACTTACTGGTGTCAGGAGCCCAATATTTAATCTCATAAAGAAATCAGAAATTGAACATGCTATTTTACTCCATCTGGACTAAATCTACCCATCTGCAAAGATTTAACTTTGAAAGATAGTTGAAAATATCTTTTCTTAACTTGCATATTTGTTTTCTTCAACAGCCTGGTCTTTGGAATCAGTGGCATCCAAGAGCAGCACCACTACTCTAAATATATGGTCTCCCTGAGACAAAAAGAGACACTCGGAGAGGATGAGCAAGTTGAGAGGCACCAGCCGCTGCACCAACACCTCGTGTTCCTCTAGGGCTGTTGGACTTATGTAAGTGCTGCTTAACTTTGTGGAGCTTAATGAACTCGGGAGAGATGGGGTACGGGGCTGGGAGAAGTTATTTCAGTGATCCGCTGCAGCTTATTTTTAACAATTTCAGGGTAAAAATACATTTTAAAGCGAGTTGCCTGTCCTTAGAGTGCAGCGCAGCGGCTGTCGAGCAGCACAGGCAGCAGGCGCTCCCGCTGGCACCCGCCCCGCCCCGGGTACCCCGGGGGGAGCCCCGCACCGCCCTGCGGGGGCACCGCGGCTCTCGCTCTGTGCCTGAGGGCTGCGGGGCCGCCGTGCCCGTGTCCCTGTGCCCCCTGCCCGTGTCCCTGTGCCCCCCTGCCCATATCCCTGTGCCCCCAGCCCGTGTCCCTGTCCCCATATCCCCAATGTCCCTGTGTCCCCGCCCGCCCAGCGCGGCCCCGCCGCGGCCTTTCCCGGTGCGGCAGCGCCACCTGGCGGCGCCAGAGCCGCCCCTGCAGCCGGGTCTGGAAAAGCGCACCCGCGGGAAAACTCCCAGGGTTTAACCCGGCCCTGGCCCGTGGTTTGCGCTTTTTAGTTGTCCTAATTTTAGTTTTGCTTTACGGCAAGGTTCGGACGTTAATGTTTTTAAGAAAGGTAATTCGGGTAAATATACGGTACAAATTTCAACTAAATCACTGAACGAGGCTTAAATGATACCTTAATGTTTATAGTAGTTAAATCTGTACTTTATTAAAAAAAAAAAAAAGTCATTTGAAACATGCAACATGTCACTTATATGTAATAACTGATCATTCCAGTGAAATGGCAGCACATTAGCTTCTCAGAAAACAGGGAAACCCAGGCAATGGCAGAAAAGCATAGAGTGTGTTATTTCCTCTCAGACTACAAGTTCAAAATAGTCTGTCACTTTAATTCCACTGCCTATAGATTAGAACCCTAAGTACTGGGAACCTATTTTTAGTATGTAGTCACAGAATCACAGAATATTCCGAGTTGGGAGGGACCCACAAGGATCATCAGGTCCAGGTTTTAAGTGAACGTATGGGTATTGAACTGTGACCGTGGCATTATTAGCACAATGCTCTAACCAACTGAGCTAATCAAGAGAGTCTCAGCTTGGTTCAAATTTTCACAAATGTATGTGCATTTAAAATGCTAGAATACATAAACACAACCCCAGACTCCTGCACTTGCACGAGCTGCCTTCCTTGTGTAAGAACTGCCATCATGCACTGTTGTACTTCGTGGCTTCGTATCACCTCTGCATTTCCAGCCCCACTATTGCTGCCTGTCTCGGTGAATGCACACTATATACTGTATACTTCCAAACCAACTGTATCCTTCAGAGAAACATCCAATTGCTCTATTCAGAGGAATGGTCTCCCCACAAGATTTGTGATTCATCCCTGTCTACCTATATGATATCCCAGAAAACTAATCTCCAGGATGACAGCTCGTTCAGCACTCTGGAAATTTACCCACACTGAGCTCCTCTTTAAATAATGACCTGACATTTGTTCTGTAGAGGGAGACAAAGCCCAGACTGATGAAAACAGTTGGCAGCTGCTTTCATTTGTGCCATTCAGAAGCCAGATGATAATTTGTCCTCGGGGACCCATCACTTCTTGGCAGACAGACATGTCCACTGCACTTTGCTATTCCTTTTGCTGCTACCTCCCACCCCTGGTGCATGCAGCACACACACAGAGTCAATATTCAAGGCAGACTAAACTGAAGCTGAGTGCCAAGAGTCACGAAGGATTTCATGATACTGAGAACTGGGAGGTAAAGTCACAGATGAATTTGGTGTTCATGAATACAAAGCAGTGGATATTGGGAAAGACAGATTTGTTAGACCTACAGAAAAGGTTAAATTAGCTATTGCTCAGATAAAGTATTCCAGCCTCTCTGAATACAGCTTAATGAAGACATCAGCTAAGCAATAACGGTCAAAAAGGCAGATCATTTCAAGCTATTAGGCAAGAACACCAAACCAGAAAACACTCTTCCAGATGAATTGTGAGTTCACCTTTTACATACAGTGTGGAGCTCTCATTCCTTTAAATTAGCTAGAGCAGAATTACAAAATGTACAGACAAGGGTGGCCAGGATAATCAGAGCATCTTCCACACAGGCAGAGATTAAATAAATGAAGATTTTCCAGCCTGGAAAAAAAACAGAGGTTACTAGGAGCTGATAATAATGATGGTACATAAAATCCTAAGTGGGATCAAGGAGGATAATAGATGCAATTATTCATTATTTCTCACAGTACAAAACTGGAAGACATACAATGAAGTGCTTACATGGCAGGTTGCATGAAATAATCACCTAAAAAAGTTGTGGGTTTTTTTTTTTTTTCCCACAAAGTCAATACTTAACCTGTAGCTTTTACAGTCAAAAAGGATGTTAGGAACGGTAACAATTTAGAATGGTTACAAGATATATTTACTTTGGATACGCTACAAAATGTTTGCCAATACTTGGAAACACCATGTAAACAGACAGGGCTGTCCACACCTTGGCTGCAGAAGAGCAGTAGCAACAACAATGAAAGAGCAACAATGCATTTATATTCATGCATTTGGTCCCATCACATCTCACACCCCTCTAGCTGAAGAGACTGTGGTCGCCATGAGGGGAGAAAATATGTGTATTCTTCACACTGTGCCTCTTATTCTCTCTGTTCCTGGCAGTTTTTATTTTTTCAGGATCCCTGAAATTGTTGCTAATACGTTGGATGCCATCTATTCTACCCAGCAACCGAGGTAGTCATAACTGCACTCCAGAGACACTCATGCAGAGAGGTGGGGAGAGACAAACTGAAGCAGGTTTCTCCTTGAGGATGAAAAAGCAAAAGCTCCTGTGTGCTGCAAATGTTCCACCAATTATCTTCCACATGCACTATCCTGTCACCTAAAATGAATGCATTGAACAGTCAAACGTGTCCAATTCTCATCGACATCAGCAGGATCAGGCAGAAGCACAAGCAGCCACGCTGTTGTCTCAATTCCTCCTTTAGAACAGGTGCTTTGTTACATGGTGTCCCCTGCTGCTCCGGGGCCCTCTGCAGCCGCTTTCAGTTGGGGTTGGTTAGTGAAGGAAAGGGAGCAGTGGTTCAGCCCTGGAAGTTACTGTGCAATACAACTTCAAGTAGTGCCACCAAGAAGAAGTGGAAAGACACTACACAAAGCAGCACTGAGTTCTCAAATGCATCTGTTTCCCTGGCTATAGCATGGACTGCAGAAATACAATGCTGGTTTATGGCTGAATCAAATCTTTTAGTCATGCTACTGTCACTGTCCTTTGAAGCTGTTTTAGTTCAGGATGCCTACACAAGCCTTCCTTCTTTCATATAAGTATCCAGGGCTGATTTTTCCTGAAGAAAATGAAGACAAGGTGGAACTCACTCTTCAGCCGGGAGTCAGGAGTCCTTTGCTGCTTGTGCCCACGCAGACGAAACCAGAGAGGCAAAAGACCACAAGCTGTGGGCTACAGCTTCTTCCCCACAGTGCTGTGGTGACCCAGGCAGGGCCACAGGGAAGCTGTGCAGCTGGGCTGCTCTGCAGCTCAGAGCTGCACCCAGCCAGCATGCAGCCCCTCAGCCAGAGCCCTGCAGCTCTTCTGCCGTGGTGCAGACAAGCGAGAACACCACTGGCAAGGCCACAAATCTGGTTCCCACAGATGGTGAAGAAAGAGAGATGCTTGTTCTCACTTTCTGCAATACCCATGGCCACAAACAGGCTGGTACAGAGCAGGAACTGGTGTGCCCATTGGCAGGTGTGGAAGGTGTGGAAGCATTTCCTCTTCCCCTGAGAGGCAGGGGAGCAGAGCACAAACCAGATCTGGTTCAGTTGCAAGCCTGACCCACGACTTGGGCTACCCTGCAGTCTTGCTTTCTATGACTCCCTTCCCTTCCTGGGCTGAGACTTCAAATGATCCAATCAACACTGACCAGTGAGACTGTCTCCATGTAAGGTGGACTACACATCACTAAGACATCACAGAACATGAAGCAGCTCACATGTTACCACATGTTAGCAAAGAAATAGCAAGGCTAATATATATTTGCCTTTCCATTGTAAGAAATAGATTTATTTTTCATACCCTTATATTTACCTATCCTTTCTCATTTGATAGGACAAAGTATCTGCTCTGAATGTAGCCACCACCTTAGCTGAAAAGATGTTTGCCCCTCCCTGTTCCTCAGCAGTGCACAGCTCAAAGGCTGGGACAGCTGGTTCCCACATGAGATCTCAATGCCAGAGGATCACAGAAACCAGTTCAGGCAGTCTCCCAGTCAGCATGTGTTCACCACTCAAATCCCAAAGACAACAGAAGAAAAGCCCATCCAAAATGGAGAGGAAGAGGGTGTGCAGTACCTTCAGCTGGTCTTTTCACAAAAATGTAATTTCAGTTCACTTTTTCTCAAATACAGACCTCAATAATTGGTGATGAGAAGATAGAACAGAAACTTGGAAGTGTAGAAGAGGATCAGTGCTGTGCTCTGGTAGTGTCCAGCATTCACCCCAGCACAGCCAAGAAGGAAAAAGTTTGATAGTCTTTGCAACTGGTATTTTGGATGTATTTCCAGCACGGATTTCTTCCTTCCCCATGAAAACAGACACACATTCTCATTTAACAACTAATTGATTTATTTAACAATACAAATTTCTTTCTACTGCATGGTTTAGCAGAGAGAACTTGAGAAAAAAAATTAGCTTTTCTTTTTTTTTTAAAGTTTAAATGTTTACACAAAAACAACCTTTACTTCAGTAAATATAAAATTTACACACAAAAAACTACATTAAAAAAGAACAGAATCATGACAAACCAACAACAAAACAAAAAAAAATCAAAACAAAAACCAACCAAAAACCCCAACCAACCAAACAAAAACAAACAAACAAAAAAAAAAGGATGGGAATTCAGTGTAAAGGATCCGATCGCAAGGAAGGCAAGATGGGGCAACACTAACAAGGCATCCCATTTGTACATCTAGGTATCTGAAGTTGTAGGTACAATACAAAACCAAAATACATTAAACTTAGAATTAAAACCTGTATTTTTATACCATAATATATTATGATATAAATATCTGTAAATTCTGTAGGCAACACAGATAATGTGTGAAATACATCATTTGCTCTCCACTGGAAGGTCACTGGAGTGCTGTACGAGCACCAGGTCACACACAAGTGCACTAATGGCCAGCAGTGAGCAGACTTTACATGTCCAGCCCAGATGTGATAGGCCCTTCTTTCTTTGCCAATCTGTGCTATTTCTCACACATCCAATGACATGATGAGAAACTCTGGTCACCTTCAGCAGTGATTTCCAGCACTTCATCTCCTGGCATTAGTCTGTTACCTGACTTAGGCATATTCACCTGCCAGATCCCATTTCTCATTCCCTTTTGCACTTTACAACCTGAACTCTAAAGTTATCTTGTAGCTACCAAGAGAGACTGGCTTCTAGGTTGAGATATTTGGGATACACAGTTCCTTCAAGCCACCTTCAGGAATCTGTAGAAATATTTAAAATAGGGTGGACAATTCATGGCCAAAGGTTACGTGATACAAAAAACAGGGACCTGTATAGTGATGGTTAGTTTTAGATCTAAATCTTCAGCATTTTTTGTATTGCTTTAAAATTTAAACTTAACATTCAGTTTTCATATATTAAATGAGCAGAGCATCTTATTGATGGAAGTGCTACACTGTCTCCAAAAACACCGGGTGGTAAGGGAGACCGTAAAGTTTAAAATTAAGTGTAATTTTAAAAATCATTTAAAGGAATCAAGTATCTTTTTTTTAATAATCAATATTGTGACTGGCAACCTATAAAAGCTTAAATTATAAAACTATTAGTGACTCTACTTTTTAAATTGTATGTACTATAAAGCTGTATTTTTGTTACTTACAGATGTTATAAAATTTTCAAGCCAGAAAGTAAAGGGAGAAAAAGGTAGTCTAAAATAGTTACAGATTTAGTTTTTACTAACAAAGGTTCATTTCCCTCAAAACTGTTTTTATGTCATAAAAATCTGATTAAACTTATTCTACTCCTCTCTTTTCTGGGCAGATGATACAGTGTTCAATCATGCTTTGGAAGACCTTTTTTAATGGATAACTGTAGTTCTCTAGATCAGCAAGTCCAACTTGCTTTACTCAGAAAAAAAAAGCACCAAACTCTCTCTAACTTGGCCCTACCTTGTAGCAAGACCGAGGCAGTCTATTCTGAGAGCAGGACTGGCCCTGAAGCAACCAGCTACATTAACTTCTGGAATAAGCATATGCAATGCTCTCATTTCAACTTGAGAAAGAGCTAAAGAGTACTAAATTTAAGAAAATAGTAGAAATTTCACTTGTTCTGTTAAAAACAAAACAGGGAAAACTTAAACAATCCACAGGTGTGCATTAAACATTTAATAGCAAACCCTTGCTTATGTATATTAATTTAAAGAATATCCACAGGGATCTGTGATACATTGGCCCTGCCTTGTTACTATAATTAAATTTATTAAAATATTAATTTAAAATAGGAAAACAAAGAAACTACTCCATGGGGAACATGTTTATTGTGTTTGAGATGATACACTGGGTGCTCTCTGAGCTACAAAGGGAAAAAGGAAATCCTTTCATTACAAACTGACAAAGGTAAAAGTTAAAACAGTTTTCACAACAGCATGTACCACATATTGGAAATAGATCTGGGTTTAATACAAATGACATAATTCCTAGTAATCTACAGCTACCTTTAATAACTTCATACAGATAATGAATTAGGCTAAAATGCACTATAATATTTGGTTGACTTCAGGAACAGTATCCTTAGTACATCACAAAATACATTTTGATATCCCAAAGAAGCAAGACTTGCAAGTAGGCATTTTAAACATAACTAATCTACAGCTACAAACTTCTACTCTTGATAGCATTTACCTTTTTGGGGGGGCAGTATCCCAGTCTTCAAAAGGATAAAAGCAGAGTAGAATCAGTATAACATATACACAGAAGTCCGTATTGTAAAGGCTATAAAGATTTGTTGCACACTGCAAAGTTGCCTTCTGCACCTTCACACTGTACAAGTAGTTTGTCATTTATGTTGCATATCTCTTGGTCCACTGTCTGGCTATCCTGTCATGTTCTGCTCTGTTGGTCAGGTACTGAGTGGCTATGCTTCCAACCAGAGGGTCGGCTGCAAAAGGCAGGAGAAAATGCATCAGAAACCATTCCACAACTAAAACAAAAAAACCAAAACAAACACATGATTTTAAATACAGCATCCATTCCAAAATACAGTGTTTGTTAGACCAGAAAATGCTGTGAGATACAGTGGAGCTCTTGTACAAGACATTTTCAGGAAAGCACAAAAGGCACAATGAACAGAAAAAGAAAACAGCAAAGTCTGATGTGGTTATGTGCATATGAATGAATCTTGACCCAGCCAGGTGCTCTGCTTTCACCCCTTTGGAAGGGCCGCTGAGTGCAGGGGCCTTTGAGCGAGCGCTGCTGGGCCCCACAGGACCAGGGTGTGTGAGGGCATCAGGGCTGCAGCACCACAAGGAGGGGAGACAGTTTGCTTCAAAAGTCATCAGACCTTGTACCAGAGAGGCTCACCCGTTTCTCCCAGACTATGACCACTTTCCGTAAATGAATTGTCACCTTAGCACTATTGCTCAGTTCCTGCCCTGACTGCAGGCAATTAGCATTCATTGCCTAATGACACTGGTGGCACAGTTGCTGAGAAACTGTACTGCTTCTGGTGGAGTTCCTTCCCTCCCAACAGGAGCACGGAACTCTCTTCAAAAAAGGGAGGTATCTCTCTGAACATAAACCTCCCTCACATTTGCAAGATTAAAGCTTTTAATTGCTGTCTTAAGAGAAGGGACTTCCTGTGGCCCCTTCTGACATGCGGGATTTATGAATTTATAACTCAAGGGAATGTTGTTGCTTTCCTGGATTGACCACTCACTTGCTGGAGCTCCTGCAATACAGACCTTCAATGGCATCAGCTTATTTTCTCCATCACACCTTGGGAAACAAAAGACTTAATGCTATTTACATTCTGTTGAGCTACAGGAGTGAAAAGCACCATTAAATGTGGGACACCACATCCAATCAGGAGTGTTTCATCCTCAATTTAAAAAATACTGAATTTTATTTAATCTGTATGCAATCAAACAGACAAACTACATTCTGTGGCAACTAAGTCAAACAACTAAGAGTGGATGCTCAGTGAACTCTCAGCTGCTTACCTGGGTTGCAGTCTGTCAGAAGAGAACAAATAGACAGAAGAACCTTTGAAATAGTCAAAGCAGGGCTCCAGTTGTCTTTCAGGATATCCAGACAGATGACTCCCTGACTGTTGATGTTGCAGTGATAAATTCTGGTACGGAAAGTAACCTGGAATCACAGCATAAGAGACAGAGTCATTCCGTGTTGCCCAGGGGGGGTGCCCCTCAGCTCTGAGCAGCCGCAGCACCCGCCGTGCTCCCACTTCTGCAGAGCTTCTGTGGAGGCAGCTCCACTCTGCTCGTCTTCTAAACCACAACTCGTTAAAAGAGTTCTTGAGGGTATTTACTGTAGCCATGGCTGCCTTTAAGAAACCTACCATGAAGAGATTAGGTGCATAAACTGCTTTCAGGCAGGCGCTATGTCTGGTACCCACAAAAAATAAGGACCTGCTTCACAGTACTGTAGCTATTTACTGAACAAACTGCATGTCAGGAACATTCCAATCACAAACACAACTTTACTGAGTTTCTGAAGGTGAAGAAGTTGACAGAACTTGTCTGCATGTACAGTATTAGTTGATCTTTTTCTTTCTTTCAAAATCATATATACAAACCATGAAAATATTTAAATAATAACATTTAAAATTTGCGTATAGTATTATTCTTATTAAATTAGCAATGAAATATTTGTCTTACCCTTCATTAGGCAGGATATAATATACAGCCAAAACAATGTTATTACACTAACTAAATAATCCTTGTTTTTAAATTCTTTCAGACTAATATCAATAGACAACAGGAGCATTATTCTGCACAAATAAGAAGTTAGAAATATTTAAGTGCTTTAATTACATAAAGCACAAGAAAATAAGGAAATTTGTCTTTTTTTTTTACTGAGGCAGTGGGGGAAATGCACAATGTTTCCTGAAAATTCAAAAATCATCATTTTCCAAAAAAAAAGGAAAAAACCCAACAACCTATGAGATTTGAAGGAGGAATTTGTCTAAACCTCTGCATCACTTCATTACAACAGTCCTAACTCAGAGCATATTAAATGGTGTGGGTTTCAGAGAAATGTGAAATACATAGGGTGTGTATTAGTCTTTAAACTGCAGTCATTCTGGGAATTAAAAAAGGTATTTAATTTATAATAATAACGTTAGAACTACAAAAGCCATTAAGTTGCAGAATGTTGAGCGGTAGAATGTATTTAGTTCTGTGAGTGTCAGCAGTGTCTTTTCTGGTCACTTGGTCAAGACTTGTAATTCAGCAGTAAGGGAGGGGAAAAGGGAAGAACCTTTAAATTCTTTGATATCCATTAGTCAATTACAACTTATTAAGTGTCCATACTATTTATGAGCAACAAATTGACATTTTAGTTTAAGTTCAGATTAGTTTAATCTAATAAAACGAGCTTTTGCTTAAAAACATTAGTAAACAAGCTCGCTGATCTTAGCAGTAGTAAATAGACATTTTATAATAATGGAAATCATCACAGTAATTTACCCAATTTGAAGTCACAACATAACACTCTGGGTGTCTATGTAAACTTATTTTAGCTTTCTCTTATTTTGATAAATATTTCATGATAATATGTAATAAAGAATCTGGCTCATAATAGAAAAGATTTTATTATACATATATTTTAGTAGCTGGAATGAGAAGAAGGAAGCATAAGGTCTTGTGTTCCCTTCTGACAGAAACAAAATTTCTTGACTCTTACCCCTTGATCAAAATTATCATTCCTTTATCACTCGGTGAAGCTTGAAAATGTACTGTGATAATGAGGAAATAAATTAGACAGGATTTCTCTGAGACTGCAAGCCAAGATTTTGGACCTTGTAGTTTTGAAGAGACCATAAACAAATTTGATATTGAGCAAGCTTGGCTGCAAGTTACGTTCCCCTCATGTGTGAAAAAATGGTAAACACAGGAAAAACCTTGCCCTTACCTTTGGTGGCTTGAATGGATAGTCAGATGAAAATGTGATATCCAGGAAAAAAACACCTCCTTCATATACAGAACCTGGAGGCCCGAGTATAGTAGATCTCCATTCATAAATGTTATCTCCTTTAGGACCGGCACTGTGTAAAGAAAAAACAGGAAAGAGTCAAATGCACCTTTAAGAGAGGCATTTTACGGATTTCCTGCTGCTTTCATTTTGATTAATAAAAACCACTTGCCTATCTTGCACATCTGCCTAATTTCCAGCTGGGTTCAGTGGGCACAGTGTTTTAAACTGGCACAAAAGCTGGGTACTACTGGACTTTCACTGTCTGAACCAGGTCCCCAGATCTACTTTCTTGAGTATGTGGTTGCTCTGAGGTTCCACATCACACCCTTCCAATGACATCATATTCATACACAAAAGGAGTTGTACATCTTGACCACATTCACCTTCTTCAAGCACTTAACAGATCACACCTTCATAAAAAACGTGACTTTCAAGTATATTGATGCACATTTACTGCCACTTGTTTCATAGGCCAGAGTGAAATGTTACACCCTTGGGCAGCAAAACTAGGGAAGGGAGAGAGAATCAAGTAACAGAGAACTGAGCTTCTTACAGCACTGTCATCCCTAATAACTGTTTTCTTCAGGGTATATTTGTGTTATGCCTCTGGGCAATCAGCAATGAGATGAAGAGGCAAAAATAGTTTATTTTAAGAAGTACAATACTGAATGCACTTTTCACTAGAGAAAGGGTTATTGCATAATTAATTATTAAAGTAAAGCTTTGAAAAGAGGTGATAATGAACAAGCATTTTCTTGACATCTGAGCTATCATTAATGCTGTTATCTCACAGCAACCATCTAACCTCCTCATGAAAAAAAAAAAAGTCAAATACGTAAGCAAGTCTGGGTAAAAACTAACCTAACCTTCCAGAAAAGGTCCTAAATCCAACATCCTGAGATCCAAACTGACTACTATAGAAAGCAGCACCGCTGAGCTCACGCAGACATGGTAGATGCATCACACCTATGCAGGTCAGTCAATAACACAGCACTGTAAAAGATCCTTTCAATTCTCCCCTCCTCAGCAGCTTCCCAGGCACCACCTACATCTCACAGACACACGGTGAAGCAGCCCCATCCTTCTCCCTCTCTGGTCCCAAGGAACAGGCCCAGAGGACTATCATATGTGATTGCACGTGAAACAAGTGACAGGGCATGGCACCACACTGTAGCCTGGGAGTTTGAGGATTCTGGAATTGCCTGACACTCAGAGGAGTCTCCCTGCAAGCCCTCCAAGTGTTAAGGCTCCTTCTATGTCATGTCACCTCACATACTTCTCATACATATATTTTCAGACTGTAACATGGCATGTTGGACATTCATCCTTACTATTTAGTCAAATGTGGAGACAATCATCAGAGACAAGGAATATGAGCAGTCTGCATTATGCATCTGCAAACCCCACACCAAAAACTGACCTATTTTTACTTTAAAACCATATTTGAGAAAAAAGCCCAAAAGCTGATTTTGATTATGAATTCCCTTTCAATTCGTAATTTTCCAGGATGTTTTTTATCTTGTAGACATCTCATGTACCAAATGTTGCAGGTCTTTCATAAACAGGACAAAATAATGATGGAATTTGGCTGACATCCTATTTAATTAAAAACAAAACATTATTTGATGAAGCTGTAGCTGTTTTCCTGTTGCCAAAATGAAAGTAGGTAACAATGGAGTGCTGGTCTCCAGAGCACAGCTAGGAAAGAAAAACTACAAGTGCTGTCAAAATAAAGTTTGGGTCTAAAATCACTCATCTTACCTTTCTATTTGCAATGCATGCATAAAAGTGGGAGGAAAATCGTAGATAATTTTTAGGGGGAAAAAGGGGAATTTAGAAGCAAAGAGGTCAATTTTTGGTGACATAATGAACCATTTGTATCCTCAGTCACTCCAGAAGATAATTTTATTCATGCTCCCTAAAAACCAATTAGTGTAAGAACTGAAAATATCGGGGCAATAATGACAATACTTAAAACCCACACAGGCCACTGAAATGTTTCAATTAATTCCTGACACTCATCAAGCTTACAGCTAATTAGTATTGTGCTTGAAACCCAAATTTCTATGGAGCAATTCAATTTCAGCATTATACGTCCTAATGACTGTTTTATAGTTTAATGCAGAGGTTAGTGCTCCCGTCCCATGTGTCAGGTACCCTTCTTTCATACACCTCTAACAACTGGATGCAATTCAATCAGATTAATGAAATAGATGAATTAAATCAGTGATATATTTCAGCCCAGTGAATCACTCACAATTAAGTGTGGCAGTAGTCTGGTGCCAAACTATCTGGTAATCACTTACCAAGCCAGACCACAGGCAGTTCTCAGCTGGTAGGCACAAACTGAGTGCAGTGGTTCTCTGCCTGTTGCTGTCTGCTGTATGCTTCCACTACCACTACCAATGCATAAAGGGCTGTTACATGGGAAAGGTTACAAGGTCCTAACCTTGCACAAGGAAGAAAACACCGTGTTGAAAACCCATCCTAACTGCTGAGGAAAATTTCTGCAACGTCAACAGAAACACAAAGCTGTAACAACAACTGTACTCAGATATAGGAGAAAAATTTAAAATGTCAAATCATTATATCTGAATGACGTTTGTGAAATTTCTATTTAACAGCTGGTGTCTCACTTCAGTGGTGTAAAAGATACCCCTGTTTCATTAGCAACCTGAAAATCCCTTGTTTGTATGGAGGACACACAAGACACCACACTTTGCTTCTACAACCTGTGTATTTCCACTAGGGATCATCCTCAGGCAGTCATACTCCACTTTGTCTTCTGTATACATACCAAAGTAATCTCTTTGGGAAGTAAACAAACCCACGCTCTGACTCAGCAGAAGACACCAGACCTATTCAAGGCAGCCTCAGCCTCTGCAGCGATTTGCACAAGGACCGGACAGTGAGGTTACACCCACCTGGATGACTGCAGGCTGAGCATAGCCAGTCCTACCTCAGGCCACCCCTCAGTTGAGTTCCGAGCCGCAAGAGAGAGTCACTGCCTTCGAGTCTCTGTCACCACAGAGCATTGCCTCAATGCAGAGAGACACAAGGAGGGAACTGCTGCTCCCTGGTGTAAATCTAACTTTTCCATTGACACAGAAAACAGCAAAAAACTCAGGCTGAAAACTGGGAATAAGGAAGCTTTACTCTGTCTGCAATTTTCTATTTCTTTGACACACACACTGGAAATACTGTCCTCAGGTTGGGCACTAAAGAGGCCGGCACAGGAGGCACTTCTAGGGGCTGTACTTGAGCTCTTTATTCCCAGAAGCTCTCCAGGTGTTCAAGCCACTCCCTGTCCTTTTGCAAGCATAGGCTTCAAGCATCCCACCTTAAGCCCTAAGAATTGTAATGAGTGACAGCCCAGGACTCTTTCTCACTGTCTACCACACTGGACAGAACACCTCAGGCAGAGCACTGCAGTGGGGAAATTCCATGGTTTTCTTCCCCTCCTTTCATCACTGAAAAGACCCAGCTCCTTTATGACTTCCCTCATGGAATCCATATGGACACAAAATTCTCTCCTGTTTCCTAGAACACAAAATCTTGATGGAGCGGTGGGTCTGGTGACCACTTCAACATTTTGGCCACACAGCATACCTGTGCAGCACATTGTTGATAGTCTGCTGTCCTCCTAAATTAGCTTACAGGACATCACAAACTCAGTAAATGCACCAGCAGTATATTCTCAATAAAACCCCCATTTGATTCATTTTTTACAACATGAGCTAAAAACACCTCAGATAAAATAACAAAATCTAATTGAAGTGACAAAATATTATTTGCAAAATTAGGGGGGTTTACTTCATACATTAAGGTTGGATTATTTTTTTGCAACAGATAAAGTCAACTGGCTGCATCTGCTTCCTAAGTAAATATCCATTATGCCACTTCACTGAGGGATATATACCTGATCCAGGTAAGACAAAGGATTTATAACCATGGTCTAGCCAAGCTAGTCCACTGAACAGATATAATTTACAAGTGTGTCTTCAGACGGTGAATTTGAAAAGACATGAAGTTAAATTGAGAGGCCCATGGGTTCACACCAGGTCCTTCAAACCTAACTCTGCTGAACCCTGGCTCTCAAGTTTCATGAAGAACAGCTTTTCCAGTACAGTGTAATGAGCATTCACACGGATGCAGCGGCATTCACACCAGCAAGAAGCCTGTTAAGACTCCTGACGCAGTGATTACAGAAATCCAAATTCAGCTTTTGTTACAATTCATTAAATCAAAATGCACTGAAGCTGCCCATATGGAACTAGCGCAGGATAAGAAACTAGGACAAGAAATTTCCAATGCACATGATGCTAGTAGCATGTTGCTTTCTGCACTTGCTAAATGTGCCTCTGTCAACAGCACTCCTCTGAAACACAGGGCTCTAAATTTGGCAACAGAATACAACTTCATAGTACTGAGACACGATAATTAAGAAGAAAACGGGTGAAGGAAAATGTAATTTAGCAAGATTTGATGTTAACTCTGTCCTATGCTTTCTTATGATAAAGAATACGGGTCTGTAATAGGATACAACTGGAGGGGGGTGTGTGTGTTTGTTTTTTAGGAAGCTTCTGACAGTGAAGTCTGTCATACTCTAAAACAATCTTATGTCATTGGTATCATAACACTAAAGGTACTGGTCTGCATCTTGAGTAAACCATCGGGGGTGCCTACATAGCACGGATTTAAGTGGTGGAATATTTTTCCACATTCTCCTCTCAAAGGGTCTGCCCTTAGGTCTGATACCCAGGCAGGCAGAATAATAGAACCATAAAGGCTGGAAAGGACCTCTAAGATCATCACTAGGGCAACGGCCAACAAACCAAATGGGGCACCTGGAATGAGAGTTAGGTAGGGAAAGAGCTCCCACCATCCTTTCCAAACGTTTATCTCAAAATGAGATTCAGCAAAAGTAAAACTCCTGAAGCTCTTCACAGACTGCTCAATCACAACAACTCTGTCACAATGGCATAATTATAATTTTGACAGCAATTTAAGTGAAGACTTTAAGACATCTAAGTGAAGTGCATTAAGAGAAAAATAAGATACATTTTTTTTATTTAAGTTTTCTTATTTCAACTGAAACCACTAAGGAAGAAACAATGCCCTCAAGTATGATCCTCAACCTCATGCTTGAAAAATCCACTTCATAATGCTACATAGTGAAGTTCTGCAAAATCCACAACACAGCTTTGGAAACTGACTTTCACAAATCCTGCTGTGAAGAAGGCACTCAGCATGTTACCAGCACAAAAGCTTTGTTTTGGACACCAGTGTCTCAGCTAAAGCTGTTGGATGATGTACAAGTTCAGTACCATGCCACTAGGGGCTAAGGGGGCTGCAACAGATCCTATCAGCATGTATAATTCAGACAAATACACAGATCCCATCTGTAGTGAGTCTGTCTGCCTCACCATCTAGGCTTCTGAGCCTGATGAACTCGTTTCCAGTGGAAGAAGAATGCCCCAGGCTCAGGTAACTTCACCTTATCACAGAGGTGGAGATTCATATCTACCATACAGGATATCTAGTCTGGATGCTGATGCTCAGACTTTCCAGACAATCCGGGTAGAGAGATCAGTGACTCTGCAGCATAAGGAGCATCTAAATACTTCCCACAACCAAGGTTCTCCATCTTCCTCTGGCAACACCTACTATGCACTGACTGCATGGTGGGCTTGGCTCCTAACTCAAGCCACTAAGCTCAGTACTTAAGAAAATCTTCCTCACTCTCCACGCAGCGAGAAAGGGTTGTGCTAGCTCTGTTTTCACATACTATCCTGTAGTACACCAACCTTTTATCTAGCTACACATACACACTGTCACGCTGTTGGTAATTAAAGAACAAAAAATAGTCTCACCGAAGAATCTCTCTCTGGTGCAAGCTGACTGAGAGTTACTCAGTGAAGCCTGGCGAGAGCACAAATCACTTACCAGTAGTTGTATTTAAATGTTAAACATGGAAATGGGAAGATGCTCAGATTATTTTCTTGCTTTGATATTTTCAACATTTTGAAGAAAATTTGTCCACTACCCTTTTTTTCCTTAATCCTCTTTTCCCAAGTGTGGAGGCACTCTTGTATTTTTGGTTGCAGAGTAAAAGAAAGGAAATGAACAATAATTAAAAGGGATATGTTTGTGGGTGGCTCTCAGTTCTGTGACCTGTGACAAGCATGGACAGCAATTTCCATTTCCTTTATTTTTCCTTGTTTACAGGGCTCTCGGAGTACTTATTCTCAGTGTTCATATTATCAGCACCAGTGCCTGAGCACCTCTGCTTACAGAATCTGGGTAGCACATCCTCTAGACATAGAAAGCATATTGGTTTTGCTGAAAAGAGCTGCAAGTGCAGCCCCAGTTTTAGGACTACAGCGTTCTTCTAAGGTTGGACACACGTGGGCTGTCTATAGCAATGTACTGAAACCATGTTGAAAACACTTTTTGATCAGGTGCTATTATTAAGGTTTACAGGTTATATGTAATTTTTTACAAAGAAAAAGTTTCAGTCTACTTATGTTCTTTACATAGCTACAACTGTTCTTATTTTACCTGCCGCTGAACTGCTTGCTACATCTGTTTGCTGAAAAAAGGTTATTTACTGCTTCTAGCAGATCCCCAGAGGGTCTGCAGAAATAAGGATACATAGAGTCTAGATCACTGTACAAACCTTTTTTCTGTCACTTTCAAAAGGTCTACCATGCCCGTAAGATTGAAATCTAGAAATTACTCTTTTAAAAAAACAAACAATCTACTTTTAACTCATATATCCCCTGATAATTCATCTGGTTGTAAAGCAGTACAGGACTTGTGCCTGAGGACACAGTTCAATGCAAAGCAAATGCAACTTGCAAGCTCCTCCTACCAAATCAAAAGCAGTGTGGCTACTCAAAGAAAAGTGCTGATCCAACCTAAACCAGCTTGGCCAAACTGTACACATTCAAAAAACATCAATGGATTAGCTTTGTGCTCAATCAGGTATCACTTGCCCTCCTGCAGCCAGTGTAGGGCATAAACATTAGTCTGCTGCTCTGACTTGGAAGCGTAATCATGTGGCTGTCTTTGGGTCAAATCAAACTGTACCATTAGGGCAGTCTGACCGAGTGTAGGTCTGTACTGTTCACCCTAAAGAGAAAGATGTGCTTTAGACTAACAGAATCTCCAGAGCTGAACTTGCCATTAGTAGAAGAATATACACTTGCTACCAAAGGAAGCCAACTAACAAATCATTTGCTAATTCCATGAAAGCTGTAATATGTAGATAAATCCAAGTACTGTATTTTGGAAAGCTGACAGTTTTTCCACTGCCAAAACCCCTCCTAAATTAGTTGATTGCTACAACAGCTCAACATTACTTTCCTCCTTCTATTCCTGCTAGTTCCTAAGACCTTTCTTGCTGCTGTTAGAAGTCTGCTCAGGTTCCTTCCATCTTCCAGAACAACCTTAGTCAATTATGGAGGCAGAATTCCTGCAATTTTTTTTTTAATACAGTTTACTAAATTACAACAGAAATACTGAATTTAAACAACGTAACAAAACATATTAAATTGCTTCTGTCTATGCTCTTGACAGAGGAGTTGTACCCAAGGTAATATACAAAAAAGTTTACGAAACACGAGTTGGTTTTGAAAACAGAAATCTCATGACTCAGGGGCACGAAAAAGGTTCCTGAACATTTGGTTTATTTTAAGTAACTTGAAATCTGCATAGAAGTCCCTCTCACATGTCTACACAGGAGAAATTATCCATACTACAAAACACTGAGCAGGACAGCCAGTAGGGAAACATGTCCTAATACTTTGCCATGTGTTTATAATAACAAAGCTGTAATTTAGCATAAGATAAAATATCAGCTCCCTGTGATCAGTGTTAAAAGACCAGTAGTCCTAGTGTCAAAACATACTATTTTCTTGCTGTTAGCATAAAGCTCAAATTGTACTAAGGCCAAATCACTTTGTCGAAGAAATTTGTCTACAGTCCACCTTTTCCTTCCATTCAAAATTACTGATGAACCTGGATTTAGCAAACATGGAAAACTATGCTTTTCTTCCATGAGAGAGGATCCTTCTCAGTTCCCTAATATAAACAAAACTCATCTGGGACACACACATACTTTATTCTTCAATATATTTAGCCTCCATACCAATTCTAGCAATTCATACTGAAAGAACCACACAGCACCTGAGAAACTGTGCAGCCTTAGTTCAAGGCTTCTGTCCACAAACACAGAATGGAGGCTCTCAGACACAAGATCATTTGCCTAATGCCATCCAGAAAATACGTGCCATGGAGTATGACTGCAGTGTAAATCTCCCAAATCCCAGACCACCCCCTTACCCACAGGACTGAGATTACATGATTAGCAGGTCATTCAATGGGTCCATGGCATCCACATGTTTTAGACACCTCTATCATTCACTGCAAAATCTTCAGGTCAAAAAGCTAAGTGACATTGAGAAATCCAGTTTAGGTTTTCCTGCCAATATTTTCAACTCCACGTTTGATGACAAGAAAACCTATTATTCCCCGAATCCTTTATGCACACCCTTCAGATGGAGGAACAAAGAAGAGGTTAAACAATTTCACTAAAGGATCTACAAATACAACTGGCTTTAAAATTCTAGTAAACTGGTACATACTCATGCCTAGGAACAGGTTAACTGAGCAATTTTCAACAGACCAAGCCTGAAAGTTAGTTAGAGGTGTTCAGATGAAATTCCCTGCTATCAATCTACCCCAAACACCTAAACATTAGGCAATTTCAAATACTGACCAATGCATTCAAAAAATAATTTAATGTTCTGTGGATGTTTTGTTTTCTAAGGAAGGTACCTTCATCCAAAAATTGAAAGGAACACCTCTGAACAATATTTTTCAAGACAGAAAGCACATTAGTGAATTATAGAATCACCACCATTTGACAATTCAAGCCTAAAGGCAAAATCTGTGATTAAACCTGTGAATGGTGTTAATGTTGTGGAAAAACTTTCTTCTAATATTGTAAGAGGATAAAGTGCAACTTACAGAACACAGTTTATTCAGGTACTTCATGAAGGACCAAGAAAGACAGAATTGCTGAGAAGTCTCCTTCACTGAAATGTGAATGTATCCACCTGCCAAGAAGATGAACACCCAATATGGCTGGTGCTCCCACAGTGGAACTGCCTCCTCTGCCTACAGGATGTCCAGGATTGGGCTTCTCCACCACTTCACAGCAATATAGTTTGAAGTTGCATTTTCCCCAGTCCTCTAAAAAAATCAGATCTCAAGTTCAGCAAAATAGTTCCAGCTTGCCCACACAGAAGGAGATGAAAGACAAAACCAGCCGGTCAGCCAGCCTGCCTGCAATACCACCATTAACACTTTGAATAAGAAGCACCAGTTAGGGATTTAATGACCTTTAATATATGCAGGGAGTAGGGCAGAAGTGGGGAGCTGCAGCAGCTCAACCTGAATTGGTCTAAAACATGCTGGAATTACACTCTGTGAGTGCAGTTCTGGATCTGCAGTGTTCTATTTATAAAGCTGATACTGCCTCTGATTCTTCACTTTTCTACTCTGCTCATTTAGTATGGAAGTTGTAGAGTGACCCAACACCACGAGCAGTAACTGCCCTGTACCAAGCACAGGGCAGGCTTGATTCATGTGCTAAAACATTAGCCCAGCAATGTACACTTACTTCACTAGCTGAATATGAGTATTTGGAGTTTCAAAACAAAAGCAGCTGGGGATAGGAATCTATTTTGTATACTGCAGAACTGCAGACAGCTGAAGCAACACTTGCTACAGAGAATATATATAAATGTAATTTGTGGATAAAAAGCATTAAAAGCCTCTGTGAATACCAGCTTTAGTTCCGGAAGCACAACAATTCAAAGGAATAGAGAAAGCATCATGCATACAAATACACAGAAATCAATGTCTGATACCAGCTCATTGTACTCCACAAAGGTGTAGCACACTAAAGAAAAATGTGAAAATAATAATCATTTCAGGGGAGAAAAAAGTCAATAAACATCTAAGTGAAACAAGTCTCACTCAGTAAAATCTTTTTATTGAAAAGCCAGATCCAGCCTAACTACTGCTCTCTGTAACAATATTAATTTAATGAGTAACTCTTCAAAGCAAACATTCTCTGTGGAGACAGCTGTAGTGTATGGAGCAGAGGCTGTTTGGGTTAGCCTAGGGAGAAGCTAAGGAATATGTGACCTGTACAGAACTCTGCTGCAGTCCTTGGGCTACTGGAACCACTGGACTAAGATATTCTGCAACTTCCTTCCAAGAAAAGTAATTTCTCCCACAGCCCAGATTTGAGGCAGCTGTTCAGACAGTGGCTGTTCACTGCCTGCACTAGGATACAGCAACTCAGACCTTGGGCAAATCAAAAGCACATTGACAGCACTGACCCTGGGCCATAGATCCTTTTTTCCAATAGCTCAGGGTGCAGCACCAGCTGCACTGCATTCAGGAATCAGATACCGCTACAACACAGACATGGAATGGCTGTGATCTTAAGAAGAAAAGGCTTAGACTGTGTATGGTTTTCATTTGAGGCTATAAGCAAGATTTATCAGTGGAAAGATTATGCTTAATGTCTGCCATTGCAAAGTTCATCAGTTATATACAAATTAAGTATAATCTCTTCCAACATATCCTAATATTATATATTGATACATAACTCCACTTCCTTCATATTCTCAGTCAGTATAATTCAGCGAACACCATTAACCACACATTGGCTTACATTCACAATCTAGGAAAAATAATGTTCTTTCTGATAACTAATCTCAATAAAGCTTTTTCTTTGCTGCAAATGCCTAATTTTAAAGTACAACACTGCTAGAAAAATTAACTTAAGACAAGCAGCCTGCTCACAGTACTTAGAGCTGAAAGGATAAACATTTTCATGAGCATTTAGCCTGGTGGACTGATTACTGATGTTTAGATGATTAAATACTTGTTAAAAAAAAAAAAACAACTAGTAGTAAATATATAATTTTTGATCTTAACCATTTTTACTGCAGGTATTTAAGGTGATCAGTATTCTGTTTTATACAGGGAAAAATATACATGACAGAACAGTAACTTGATAAAAGTGACTGCATAGTAAGGGACAGAAGTAGTTTCCCAAGTCTCTGACAAGTAATGCCTGAAACTTCAGAAACCCCACAAGCACACCCTATCCTATAACCAGAGTGTAGACAAGTTCTCCCAAGAGACAACTTACAAAACAAACGCAAATGCCAAGTTATCTCTCTTGTTTAAATCTTCCTTAATGAAACTTTAAAAGATAGTGCTGGAAAATAACAGTAGTAGCAAGAGTAGCAGTAATAATAACAACAATGATAATAATAATAGTGAAAGGATTAAACTCTGTGGCATGGCTCTGGGTCCCCAAGTGTGCTACCCTCCTGCCCTGGAACAGGTTCCTCACCAGGTGCCCGGCTCTAACAGCAGTCCCAGCCACCACTGGCATTTTGGGCCAGGCAGGGGGAGGTAACCAGCCAGTTGCACTCCAGCAATTCTTGGCTGTGGTACAGTCCCTGGGGAGCACGGCAAGCCAATGTGGGGCACGCTGAGAGACCGGCAAAAGGCAGGGAAAGCCATAAAGAACTTTGATAGTTTGTCCCTTCTCCCCATTGCACCAAGAAAATATCAGCAGAGAAGAGAATCCTGCAAAGGGAGAGATGCTGGAGGTAGTTTTCCAAAGGGATACTCTGAGACTCTTCAGTAGCGTACTGATGGTTTGTGAACACAAAGACTCAGCTTTTCAGGGTTATGCTTCATCCCTGTCCTGTTCCCCCTCCAGCACAAGCAGTGGCAGCTTTCACAGGGCAGGACTCCCCAGGGGCTGAAAGCTAATTACCAGAGGTCTTGTAAATCTTTCCAATCTGAACAACTTCATCCAGTTTGCAATGCTTAGCATCAGCTCTTTTGGAACCTTTTCATCCTTACTTTTGTGTAACAAATTTTCAACAAGTCAGGAGTTCTTTGTTCTCTCCTAATAAAACAACCTAAATAGTTAACACTTCAGCATGAAACTAATGAACTAAATGCACTTTTCTGGAGAGCTGAGCAGAAGTACAGGCACATCCAGACTTCTGTGAAAATTTATTAATTCTAAAAGCCCTTTAGGCTATGTTTTTAAAATAACTTTGGAACTACAAAAATTAATACAAACAACAGTTGTAAATTATCTATGTGTTTTGCCAAACATATGGCCACTCAAATGCTGTGCTTATTAAGGATAACTTAAAGGAAAATCTTAGAGGGGGCTGAAAAGAGAAGTGGACCAAGTCAGACATTTACTCAAATGCAACAGTTTTGTCCACAAAATTTTACTCCAAATAAGTGGTGGTGACAAGGCAGAGCACTGAGTGTTCAAGTTTACAATTTACAAAAATGGAAATGATTTTCAAGTGCCTCCTCTTGAAGAATATAGTGAAAATGATGAAGGGTGAAGACTTGGTTGAGTATTTCTGTTCCTGCAGCGTTGCTGACACAGGAGACTCAGCTTGATATAACCTATTTCAGGGGGATACATACCAAGTAACCATATGGTTTTAGTTTGAAGCAGGAACATAGACCCCACTCATGTGAATCCTCTGGCTGGCAGAGGTAGGAGGGGTTTGAAGCAACAACACAGAAGAAGGCTGATAACAACCCTGTAGGTGCAGCTGATTGCAAAGCAAATGTCTGACCATGCTCTGACTGTGACATGGAAGGAAAGATGAGACTGAACTATCTAGGAAATGTGTCCTATGCCCAGGGCCAAGAGGCCTTTTTGCTAGTTGTACAGCAGGAACGTCTTGTTTAACATCACAGTTGCTTTATTTAAACCTGTTTGGATAAAGGAAACTAAGCAAGAACTTTCACCTTGGGCAAAACACCCAGACTCTGCTGGATGCCACCTGGTCTGGAAAGACTCTGCCATGATTAAAACTGGAAGCAGTACCTTTACTTTAGTTTTGTACAAATTCTACCCTGTGGATGTTGTACATTACATGGTATAAAAAAAAATAACCTTTTTCAGCATTCAGTTTTAAATGTATTTAGATGCACGCATTTCAGTTAATAAGCACAAAATACCTTGTACTTCTTGGTAGTTGAAGATCATCTGCTACAAGTAGCATCTTTCCCTGCTCCAAAACACTAACTTAAGTACCTAAAGTATTCTTCTCAGCAGATGATAATCCAAAGCATTTGAAAACATTAAGTTTATAGGAACTGACACTACATAAGGAACAGCTATGTCCCAAACCAAGTGACACTTAAATAACAATGTCCATTTGAGCTGCTGTTGCAAGCAAACACAAGTATTAAGTACAAAACCGCTGTGGCTAAAAAGAAAAGTGGCAAACATAGAATTAGTGGCTGTGTTCACATGTGGATGACTATCTAGGAGGACTGTGGTTACATGAAGCTGCATTTTAGCGGGAGCAGACTGACAGGATCCCTCCACAGCCGGTATGACCACAGCTCCCAAGCAGCAAAACTCAGAAACAACTGGCCCCTTCGACTGTATGTTACATCCCTTGTGCCTTCAGAAGAAAGGAAGCAAGAGGCCTCATTCATGTGTAAGATTTCAGGACAACAGGGTAGAACAGATGCCCCCATGTGCAGGAGTGCAGCTGCAGCACCTGAATGACAGTGCTTCTCCTGAACTGCATAACCCTGAAGAGCTCGAGGCCCACACGGGTTTGCCACACTGAAGCCAAAAGTGTAATGTTAGGGCAGCAACAATGGGTTTTTTTCCAATCTAGCTTCAGACTAAAAGCAAGAAACTGTTTCAAATATATTCTATGAAGAGAAGTACTGCAAAATCTGGTACTATTCTCCTGCTGACAGTCAATGCTGAAGTGATGAACTAGTCATTTCTGACTTCTTCCATATGCTTTCCTTGCATTCAGTGGGAATAGTTACTCTTGTCAGCTCTAAGGAACCCACTCCAAGTTTCTCTGTACTAAAGATAAAGAAAATATCTACACTGTTTTCCTCCGGGACACTTGGTTCCGCATGCTATCCTGAATGCCCTAAACACTTATGACTTCTTCTTTTCTTTATATGTTAAGAAATTTCAATCATTATTACAGCAATTTTTTCATTGTGGCTTTGTGAAAACATAGATCTCCTAACATGCTCTGAAACAGTCAATCTACAACATTTCCAACATGCCTCTCAAACACTTCACAGCAGACACCTCCCTTTAAAGATCTGACCTGGAGAGACCTTCAGCACCCGGTGTGACCTCATTAACTACTGACTCATCTGAGCCATGGAAGATGCAGCAGCCCACCTTTGATACAAGGCACTAAACCACTGAAGGTACAGAGACAGTGATTAGCAATATGAAGTGGAACATATCATGATGCTCTATTTTTGACGATGTTTCGTCTTTCTTTTTTTCATTTTGAAAGCTTTATATATACTCTGCAGATTGTCATTTCTGTGCTTCTCGGATCAACTAAGTGGCTATGCCAAGCTTTCCTGTGAATAAGAATTACATTAGTCACTTAAAAATCAACTGCCTACACAGTCATACACTAATCCACTTAGCTCAACTATACTGGAGTTACAAATCCTGGTAAGACCTGCAGTGTTATGGGGGAGAACTCTGTGGAGCACAGAAAAGGGTGAACTTGACAGGCTCTGGGGAGAGAGTGCCATTAGGACACACCCTGGAAACACACCCTGGCCAGCCAGTATGGAGAGGGAAGAGCCATCTCACAAATATCCCAGCCTTGAAAATCTCTAATGTTCTGAAGGTCAAGCTCCACCCTCAACGCATATAAAGCCAGGAGGCAATTTCACTAGCACTTCCAGTAAAGTGCAGCCAAACTGGCACAGGCTGGATTTTAGTTTTTGAATGGCACAGCTCCAAGCAGTGGATCACAAAGTCAAGATACAGGGTGAAGCAGGTATGGATAAGGGTTGCATCCAAACAACATGGTATGTTCAATATGCCAAGAACAAACTAAACATAGCAGTCTATTTGTCATCATAAAGCAAATAACAGAAAAATAAGTTGCAACTTTCAAACACTAACTTCCCCCACCTTTATCTACTTATTGTTTAATTAATTTTGACAAATTTGGTCCACAAAACTAATGCACTGCTTCTGCAGACTGTACATTTCCAGCCTCCTCATAGTTCAAATTTTCAAGCTGTTTACACCTTCCCACTCCCATTCACAGCCTTCTCAACCTCCCTTCAGAAATGTAAGAAAAGTGTATATCTTCTGCTAAAATCTCAGCCAGCAGAGACCCACCACGGCTCTCCCAGAATGTGCCTACATTTGCTCTACCCCTCTGCCTCCATCTGGCTCAGCCTCTCAGCCCCTCTCAAAGAGATCTTCTTCCCCTTCCTTTGAATATGCCCCTAGTACTTCTTCAAATTGTTACTCTTCTCACAGTGAAGACACTCTTCATCCCTTAAAGACAAAATTCCAGAGAGTCAAGGAAGAAAAAAATAATTATGACAGTTATTTGCTTCATATCTGTTGAAAATACTTATCAGATAGACAGACAGCAATACCTAAGTGTCACTCACCATCGATGATTCCATTTCTGCTTGAATTACTCATCTTAAACTCATATTCAAACTGGAGAAATTTTGTTTACAAAACTTTACCACTGAACATGCCTGAGATAATCACACAACAACCAGAAACTACTGAAAACTAGTTATTTTTTTTTTCCTGAATTTCTAGTCAAATGAATGTAATGACCCTCTTTGTACATGGCAAAAGACTTAATTGTTTTACGTCTGTTGCATAATATGAAAATAATCTCTTGTGTTTTTACTATAAACTAAGTCTAAAGAGGATGATACACCGCTTTTAGATGTTTGCATGTTAATATCAAAACTATATTGATGTGAATCTTCTGTAGTTACGTGAAATACTGTGATCTGTTAACAATGCTTATATTTCTCCTGTCAACATTTATTACTCCTTAAAAATATTTCTTTTTAATATAGAAGTATTTCAATAGTGAAGAATAGAAAAGGACAAGGAAAATGACAAGGAAATATTAGAGGAGATGATTAAATATTCATAAACTAGGTAATGCTAAATTCAAAGTTACACATGACAACTTTAATTCTAAACTCTTCTACAATTCCTGACGTTCCCTTTAACTATGTGAGTATATACTCCATCTTAAATAAATTTTCACAACTTTAGAGACAACACCTTTTAGTAAAACAAATATTTTGTAGCTATAACTTATAGAGCAAACTGTCTGTGCCCAGCTTTCTGCCAGTCAAAATACCAAAACACTCAAGAACATCTATGGCTTGTATGCTGAGTTGAGTTCACCACCAATATCCCTTGAAAGAATTATGAGGAAGACAGTTCCCCTGCTAAAAGTAATTACATGTTATACAACTCTTAACCTTCATAAGAAAGAAAAGGTCTTGGAGAATAGTGGGGCTTTTCTTTTAGAAAAGACATCAAAATAATGTCAACGTCATAAGAAAGAGGCAAATATGTAAGAAATAAAATACTACAGGATATATTAAGTGCACATCAAAACAGGCAAAACCAGCATCCTCAGTTTGAGAAACAAACAGAAATTTAAAGAGACTGTACCATACAAGACAGCTGTATGTACAGTTTTAGAGATACTGCAAGAGGTCTGCTTAACATAAAAATACATATGCATATTCAGATTTGCAATTGTTTTACACTTGGACATTTGTAAAGTTATCCAAGTAGCAGCAGCAGCTGCATTCTTCCTGAGCTTAGCACTCTGAATCCTCATTTTTTCTAAGAAAGCCTAAAACTGGTAAGGCATCTGATTTTCATCTGTAAAGGTATAATCTCATCTTCCTTCTATTTCAATAAACAACACTGTAAACTTTTCTTTTTTTCCTTACGAACACACAAACAACAGAAACATTTGCTTACTTTGGATTTAGTTTTCTCAAACACTTTGTTTTTACTTTAGCTGAGGATTTACACTCAAAATACAGCTGTAATACTGAATAAGACAAAAAAATTATCCCAGCAGTGGCACGTCTAACCTAAACCAGCTCTCCCTGATAGACAAAGAAAGCTCTTCACCAGCCTGAGGCTGGATATCCCCGTCTTGCAGCACAGACACGCTCACAGAAGACACATTGGCAAAAGCACACAAAACACAGTTAAAACCTACAGAAACATTCTCAGGGATTTCTGCACAGCTACTGAATCACGACTGAATCCTTCAAGAATGATCAGGCCTCAGCAGTACAAACAAGCAACTAGTAAGGAAGCAAGAGCAGCAGAGAAACTCCACCAACGTGTGGTGCACGTAAATAACTAAAGTTGCTTTTCCCAAAACTCTCCTCAGTGCCACATGCTGCTCTGCTCTGGGAATATATGACACACCTTTTCTGAGGGAAGCAGGCCTTGTCCATGGTGACTCCATGAATGAAGTCTGGAAACAAGCCATCTGAATGCACCATCAATCCATTCTCCTGCCTGACATGCGACAGGTAATGCCGAGAAGTTAAAGCTATTTCTGTGGTGTTCAATGATCCAGGCCTCTGGGCTGTGTCCTACTCTGTAACTGAGAGGAGTTTTCAAGGTCAAGCAGCACCTCCAGACTTCAACAGGTCCCATGAGTGTTGTAGCAACAAAAACGCAACAACAAACCAGAAAGACCCAATGCCCAAAAACTACACCCTCAAACTCCGTGTGGCAGCTTTTTTATTCACACTTTCCTCAGAAACACCAAAAATAAACTCTGCTGAGGTAGGGAGCAATTTGGTTATTGGATGAAGTAATGGTATCAGCCGACTCACTGCATTCCAAGGAACTGTCATCAAATGAAGATACTCACATGGGATTTTAAAGAAACAAAAGTCTAGCTGGAAAGGGGTCAGTACTGCTCCCTCAGCTTTTGAGGGCCTGCCCCCGTATGTCCTGCACTCAAAGGACGGACAAGATGCCCTATACTAGACCCATTACTGATCTTAGATGGGAGTACCTGTTGAAGGAGAGGTTACAGATGTCATTGTCCTGGCAGAAGTACCACACACACAGCAACAGGCAACACCAAGTCTGAAATTTGACTCCGTAACATTCAACTTGTCTTCTGCATGCTTGACACAACATTAACTTTTGAAGCCTAATTATGATCATTGAAATTTCAATAAACTCACTTCACTGTTGAACAACAAACCAAAACATGTTATCAGGCAGGGATTTGTTCAGAGCTGCCAAAGATACACTTGGCATGTCCTACTGCTCTGTTCATTTCAATGGGGCTGTTCCAGGACAAACATGCTTTCAAAAAATTTAAATAGTCTGGAGCAGCTGGATGCAATCTTGATTCTTACTTAGAAGAGCTGTGTAGAAAAGCATGTCCAAAAGTGAAACAAAGGCGGTGTGCTCAGGTCCAGACTGGAAGGGAGAATTCATGTGACTGCTGAGGAGCTGTCAGTGGTTGGTCTATGGGAACTGGCGGAGTGGAGCAGGGCAGAGAGGACCATTCTCTCAGTGGTTACAGAAAGTCAGACAGTGGCTCAGTTTTATTATCTGGGAAATGTTACAAATGTCAGAAGGAAGAGATCAACTAAACAGAGCCTTAAAATGATAAATGAGATCACCACAATACATAGTATGACTGCCTGTTCCTAAAGAGATGGAGTTTATGTTGGCTGGAACAGTTTTAGAAACATTCTATGCAGAACACACTACAGGAGGATATCCTATTCTCCCCTTTCCTGAAGATTTACAAGAGACCTTGACTAGATCTCAGGGAACCGTGGGGATGTGGGAGAAGAGGTGATTTCTCAGCTTCAGGCTGGACTAGTCACTGCCTCTGTCAGTCTGATGAGCAGGTTTAGCTCTTGAGCTGTTAATGGCTTTGAGTTGCAAATCCAAGATATACAACAGGCCACGAGAGAGGAAGGCAATAAAGACCAATGAAGACCCAAAAGTCAAGACTTTTTTCTGTTTAATGCCTTCTGGATAGATGCTCCCCTCAAATTAAATGGAGAAGGCTGAAAATATTTCAGCAGAGCTATTTTAATCTGTAGCTTTTCACAGGACATATGCAGGGTATACAACAGTTGGTATATTTAGTTGGTATTGGAAATGTTTTGCTGGCATTGGCTATGCAGAGCATTATTAAAATGAATAAGCATACTCAGCCTCCCTTTGATCAAATTCCGTTCTCAGTCTTGTCTGAGTCTTGACTAATGCCACTGAAGTTAGAGTTGCTTTAAACCAGCATACTGTGTTACACTTCAGACACTTAAGACACAAGATATACTAGTAAGAATTAATGCACTTAATTCAAAATTCATAAAAAGGCAGCAATTTGTGCTTTTATCTAAAAATGCATACATATAAAGTATACCTTAATGTATAGCTAATGAATTAACATTAATAATTAATATTTAACAATTAACAATAATTAACATTAATAATGTATAACTAATGAATTAGTATAGCTAATGAATTAATAAACAGTGTAAAAAGAGGCAATAAAATTGAAAATGAAATGGACCTCCAGTGCTTTAGATAAAAACTGATTTATAATTTCTTCAGATTTAATATTTGTTTTACAGAAAAACCTGTCTCCCAGAACTTCTACAATCTCTCCAAGTAAGATATCAAGTGTCTCAGAATAAGATACAATCTCCTAGGATAAGAAACAAAATCTCTTCAGGTTAATTCACTGTTGTTTGGAGCAAAGGCAAAACCCAAAATCTTATTATTTGCTTTCTTGGTAAACAGATTAGATCCACTATTCAGCTACTGTGTTACATATGCATGTGACAACCAGTGGCACACTGCTCTAGCAGTGCTCAAGAACACATTTCTCTACCAGTTAAACAATCTTTCCTGAAATAAACACATCTTTTCTGTTATCACAAGTTATAAAGCAGTTCAAGAGCCCTGAAATGATCTTTTCATTAGTCTGAGATGCTTAAGCATCTCAGTACTGAAACATCCCATATAAGCCTTATGAGACAGGAAGCGTATAAATCCTGCCCTCCCATTCCCTTAATGAGAATGCCTAATAAAAATGTAAACTAATTCTCTTGGCTGCCACTATCCTGTCTGCTGAATGAAATCTTCCTTTTCCTCATCATATATTTCTATAACTTAAAAGCTACAATGTATTTATGGCTGTTTGAGATTACTCAGCCAATGCCACAAGCTGGCACTAGTTTCTTAACTTCCTTTTTTTTTTTTTTGGCTTTGACTGAGGCCAGACAGGATTACCCACCCTGTTAGCAAATCCACCAAGTCAATACTGTAATAACCTCACCAAAGTCCATCCTCCATCAATAAAGCAATCACAAAGCCCTTAGGCTTGCAACATCTTGTTGACGGTATCCTTCAGTAAACTTGAATTATCTATTTGATTATAAACATTTATGGGCTTTTAAGCTCACATGAATATTAAATATGCTTAAACTGTTCTTTTCTTCCTCTGTAAATGCCTCCTTGTCCTTATTGAAACAAATACAGACAGTGCTTCTCCCCACAACATTTGTCACTGCCAGTTGCTAGGTGGTCACTTCTGTCCCCTGTTCGGTTTACAGAGAGTTCCTTGCTCAGCCCTTTTCCTCTATCTCTGGGGTCTCTACAGGGAAGTGAGAGCTGAGGCAGGCAACAATCTGAGTGCCCAGCAACAAAAAGAAGAGTGGATATTTGAGCTCATTTTCATGTCATACTGAAAGCCAATAAAGAATGGCAGCAAGACCTCAAGACCATTTGAGAAGTTATAAAAGAAACAATAATCCTGAAGCCTCCAACTAAAAGCCAGTGGTTTTAAGAGAGACCCCAGAAACCCTGGGATGATGCAGAAAAGCAAGTTGTTTGGAGAGTGGGTCAGGAAAAAGTCGAAGCATGGGCTACTTTCAGATGTGGACAGCAATTGCAGCTAACCACAGAGCAGAGCCATGACACCATACCAGCCTGCTTTTACTCCCTGGTCGAAAGGAGGATCACAAGACACGTTTCAATGCAAAGATGTACCACGGTGGAAGCCACCAGAAAGAGCACATAGAAGATGAGACTGTTGGAAAGCTGGGCTGCCTTTCACACACAATGCCGGAAGTGAAAGCAAGTTCGTTTGGTCCTGATCAGCTACTGAAATTGCTGTCAAGTCCTCTGTAAGGAAGGGTTTCTCCAAGCTCATTCCTAAAAACACACATCTTGCCGGGGCCAGAGAGAAGGCTGCCAATCTGCTCTCCCCTCCTGCAGCAGACTGCTGCTCCTACAGCACGGTCAGCATGTGAAAAGAAGCACTTGGGCCCCAGCTACCCATTGGCATTCCCAGAGGACACAGTTGGACAAACTGATCTTTTAGGTGTGCTTCTCCACAGTCCTGCTGCGTGCCCTCCCTTCTACTGCCTCACACTTGCCAAATCACAGGTTCAGAATGGACTGGCAGGCACCCAACCTTGTCCCTGGCTCTCCCAGGTAAACACTCACTGCCAAGGAGACCTACTTTCCCTGGAAGCAGCAGTCCTCCCCTTCCTGGTCTCATATCTAACAGGTTGAGAGAGTGTCTCCCTGGCCACAGAGCAGGATTCCAGGCAGAGAAGGAGCACCTGTGAACATCAAGGAAGAGCAGGAACTGAACACTGCTACTCCTTTGTGAGTTGGCACAATAGGAATTAGACTACTCAGGAGAGAGTCTCTAGCTCATTTGTTTATTGTAAGGGGCCTAATGCACAATTAGGCCCTTCAAAGCCCCTGTTCTTACAGCCTGTGCTCTAACCTTTTGATGAAAAACAGACAAGAAAAGAACGGAGTGCGTTTAGTGCATGTAATATAAGCAGGTCAGGGCTGGCGGCATGCTGATACTTCCTGGTCTCCAAGGAGAGGATAGCAGCTGTCTTGCTGCTTCAACCTCCTGCTCCTGAGCTGATTCACACAGCGTCTGAAAAAAATGAAGCTACAACACAGTGTGTCCGAACCTAGGAACAGGCATAGGGGAGCATCTTGTCAAGCCTCATTATGCGGCCCTGCCACACAAGACATCCTGCACTAACCTCTCTGTCCCTACCCAACTTGTTTCCTTCCAGCAAACTCTAGTTGAACTTTCTGGTTTTTATAACACTTTGTTTTTATGGAGAGGGGGGGTGGGGGGAAGGCATTTTTCATTTTACTTCAGTATTGATGTTTTTGCACCAGAAGAAAGGCAAGGGAAGAGCTTCTGCTGAGGAATACTCTGCCAGTCTTCCTGTCCCACAACACTCCTGTCATCTTCTCCACACAAGGGCAGGATGAGAAGGGGGTTTCTCTCAGGGGCACTGGCCATCCAGCCTTGGCTGTGTTAGACTCTGGTGTGTTCATAAGCTCCTTGAAGGATACAGTGACAGTTCTGTACTAAACAGACAGTCTCTGAGATAAAGTTAGGACAGCTGGTGTTCCCGCTGTGAAGCTCTGCCTTTTGGCACCCTCTATCAGGCCTGGAAGATCACCTGTGCTTCATGCTCCATGCCATCCTCCTAGCAGCACAGGAAGGGGGCTCACAGCCACCACTGCCTTAGTCTTGTTCAGTGTTTCGTAATACTGACACAGTCACACACCCCATTTCACATGGAGAAGAGCTCCCAGAGGAGTCAGGAAATCAATACAGAACCACTGGCAGATGCCCACTGCCTGCAAGCCTGGCCTGTACTTTTAAAATATGCTCATGACTGAGCTCATAGATGCTCATAAGAGCTTGCTGAGGCCACAGTGCCCCTCACCACAGCGCCCCTCACCACAGCCCTGCCCACAAAAGGGCTGTGGCCTTTCTCAGCTCCCAACTTCTGGAACTTCACATGGCTTTTTCTCATGTTCACAGAACAGACCCAACAAATATCGTCCAAGCTGTTTTGATCTGAAAAAACACAAGTGGGATGAAATCACTTGCAATGTCATAAAGGTGTGTTTCAGGTGCTGAGGGCAACCCAAAATGTTGGGGTTTTTTTTTTATTGTAACTGATTCAAAGCAAACATAGAAATTCACATGCCTGGCACTGAGGTAAGACATCAGATCTACTTTAGATGAATTGCAATGCTGACATTACACTGAGAAGCTCAGCTTTGTGCAGAGGAAGACAACTTCTGCAGTGATGGCAGCCACTTGAAACACAGATCCTCAAGTCTGCTTCTCACAACCACTAAAAACTATATTTGCTTCCATTTGGCATTTTTTCACACCCTCCTGGAAATGGTTAAACAGTTGGGTTTTTTCCCCAAAAAGTCGTGATATAAAAGAAACACACAGTTTCTTTAGAAATGAGAACTTAATTCCGATTTCAGTGATCACGTAACTGCTGGAGGAACAGCATTCATCACCCAGTCCAGGCAGACACACACACAAAACACTGGCAGCTGGGCAGCCACCTCCAGACATCAACCACTCCTGCCTGGTGTCTGAAAGGGAGGGATGATCTAGGGTGAAGCATCCCAAGGCTCATCTCCTCCCATCACCACGGGTATGCAGACATCACCTATGCAAACACAGGAGCTGCCAAGGGAGTGAATGAGCAGGATCTGCAGCAGCCGTTGTTGGGGGTTATAACCTGCCCCTATGACAGAAGAGGACAGTTCAGAAAGACACACTGACTCCTGATCTGACTTTTTCTTCCACCACCCATCCAGATTACAGCCCAAAGCATTCACGGAGTACGGTGAATTTGACCCTGCTTTGGGTCATTGCCCATTTATGTGCTCTGCTAACAAATTCAACAGCTGCAAATCAGGTAGGGAAAATGCGGGTTGAGAACTATGACTGCTTCAGCTGGCTTACACTAGCATTACTGGCAGAGGTGCAAAGTGCATCCAGATGATACTCTCTCCACTTTAGATGGGACCCACAGGAATTGCCCACATTGTGTGGAAAATACACTTAATTGACTTCTACCGGGGCAAAGATCCTCTGTAAGACACTGAAAGGGATAGGTGCTACCTCCCTGTGCAGAGTAACAGCTTGAGTGCTGTTTCCTAATTATGCCTGACCTGGAGGTCATCAAGACAAGCTATCCAGACCTCTTTTTCAACCAAGCAAGAGAACCATTAGCTACTGCAGTTAAACTCTTTGGAGGAAAAACTGTTACTTCCTAACATGTCTTTGTTAGGATTAGCACAACAGCGTCCCCTGACAAGCATCCCAAGAAAAAAAACAGAAGGTATTTGCAGTGTTGAGGAGGCCTGTACAAACAGACAGTGCAAGTGAACAAGAGCCCATGTTGCCTTTCAACCCCCTTACTTCCTGGATAATGCTAGGGGTCTGCCCACCCATCTCCCACATGGGAGCCCAGACTCCTGCCCTGAGCATTACATGCTTCAGCACTTACTGATGACAAAAGAAGGTGCAGTTTACACTTACTTTTACAGCTCCATTAAAAGGTGACCTGCAAATAAAAAAAAAATCAAGCACATTTAGTATTATGTGCTGAATGCCCCCAAATAAACAGGATTAGATGAGCATTCAGCCCTCATGTAAAGTTTAGGTGAAAAAACTGGCACCGAATGTGTACTGTGATTTTATGTTCATGAAACATCAATGTAGAGAGCGATTCCTCACAACTTCTGGCTCCACACTTCTGCTGCTTGCTGCTTGCAGACAGCACACTGGGATGGAAGTGTGGCAGAAACATTATTTCTTTGAATGGTATATTTCTGAAACTGCTACAAGAAAGCTGGCAAAGGCAAGGGGACGACAGGCAAGTCCCCCTTCCCCTACTTTCTCTCTCCTCACCTTGCTCAGGCACCAAAGGCTGTGCTTTCCAAATGCACTGACCTGACAGTGGGCTAAACCCCACGTGGAGGCACTGGTGGAACAGAAGTATCTGAGGATGAGATTCTGAGAATCTGGTAAAAATATTAGCAGTCCACTGCACAGCTACTGTTAGAGCTTTCCCCTGTAAAATAATGAACACTGCAGCTATTTCTGACTCATGGTCACCACGTTGGTTTCCCCTCTTCTTTCTGCATTTCGCCTTGCTTAACTGACTCCCCTCCCTTGGACCCGGCTCAGCAAAATGTGCTTAAAACCCACCAACCTCAATAGGTGATAAGCACATGCTTCAGTACTTTACTGGCTGGGGAGTTCAAATGAACATAGACCTCTCCCACCAGTGCGCTTCTATATCACATTTTGTACCTTTATTATGAATTACCTTGTACAAAGTGATGAAAACTCAGCCCATAAAGTGATTTAATTACTTTATAGCTACTCCCATTATTATGATTTAAAAACATATGAACATGTAAAAGAAGATTAAGGGTTTTCCTGTTCTGGTATTCCTATATGGTGCCCCCGGCACACGTGAGGAAGCTGTTAATCATCATGCTGCAGTTCTCAAACAACCTCACTCTCTCCCCTAGATCTCATTTGCCATTTCTCTGAAGTGAGGCTTCACAAAGAGCTACACTAACCTACAGAAACACACTGCAGAGGTTTTCAGAAAGTAGTTCGAATCAGGTCTAGCATCCAATTCCAAATCTCTTAAGTAAACAGAGGCTTTGGTGATCAACTGTCATCAAAATACAGTTTGGTACATGCTTATTGTTTGGTTTTTTGTTTCTTGTTTTTTTGGGGTTTTTTTGTGTGTGTGTTTGTTGGGGTTTTTTTTAATTTGGCTTTTTTATTTTTTATTCTTTTGTGAAATGTGGTACTGCTTTACAGGTGTCCAAGCTGTTAATGTAAATCCTCAACATCATCCTACAACTAAAATTCTACTATAAAGTCTTTGAAGATACCGTTCAGTAAATATAAGTATTAAAACAAATAGAGGTGCACACACTCTACATCTAAATGTAGAGCTACAGGCAAACTGATTGATAATAACTAGAACCATTATTTAAACTAAGAAACCAAACAAATGAATTATACCAATTCCTGCCAACAACAACTCTTTAGTTTTTAGTAGACTGATAAAGACAGTTAAGAAAGAATTGTAAGAATTGTAATTTCAAGTAGGAGGTTTTCTTAATTAAAAGTGCTGGTGAACTAGGAAAAGGGAGTAGGTTATGCCAAATTTTCACATTTTAGAAGAGGCAGATGATGGAGTTGAACTGAAAGCACTAAACAAAAGCTGCTTGGTTCATCATTTCTCCTTACCATCCTCCCCAAATAAACCCTCCTACCTGATGTCTTTCTGCTTTCAGCTAAATATACTACTGACATGAAAGGCAGGTTTCCTCTTGCCTTGCCCGAGAAAAAGAACGCCAGAGGACAGTGTGCAGGCAAGGTCATGCCTCACGTGCAGGCACAGTGGTGTCGTGCCAGTGCTGTGGCCGGACCATGACTGACCACGGACAAAATAGAGGAAAACAGCCAGGGGAAAAAAGTGCATGGTGTCTGCAACACAAAATAAACAACAGAATAAAACACCAAACAGCAATCTTTTTTTTTAATTTCATGTTGCCTGTAATAACAGTGGACATCTTAAAAACATACTTAAAAACATAAGCCATCCCAGGAGCTTTCTGTAAAGTAATACTGGCATGGCTTTTTGTTGTCTGTCTGCTCTGACAGTCTCCAAGCAGTCCTTCCGCTAATATTTCGGCATGCAATTAAAAGAGGCTAATTGTGTACAGAACCATGCAAGAAATAGTGGCACAGGGTCTGGCTGAGCCTTGGTCCTTCACCATGTGACTTCAAGAAGTTTTCAAACAAGCCCAAGGAAGAGTCAAAAACTACAGCAGAAACTGCTACAGCAGACTACTTGCTTAAAGCTGCAACAGGCAGAAGTAATGCTTAAATGAGACACCCTCTCTTGAGCAATTAGAAGCATGACTGATAAGGAAAAAAATACCTAGGACACACACACTAAAAGATTTAAATATTTTTTAATTACTCTATCAATTTACATTAATTTCATGTAATTTCAAATAAACTCTCAGCTGTCAGACTACTAGGCAACGCCATCTAGTGATGCTCGTTGAAAAAAATCATGCTCCATTCTTTGTTGAAAAGGTTCACTCTTGCAAAATTCTTGTTAGTGGAACTACAGTACCAAGACACGCAAATTTTTCAGTACTTATGAGCGTTTTCAAACCAGCAGCATTAACTCAGCAGAAAGGTCTGAACCATTTCAGTGACTCTGAAATGATTTACAGAACTGACAACACAGAAAGAGAGCTGGGCTAATCACATCAGAATTTAAACATGCACACCATGTAGTGTTGAAATCATATAGGGATACAGTGCAAAGCCCAATAAACGACCTTTCAGATTTGGAAAGAGCTACAGATAGTACTTGTATGAAAAAACAGTGTACCTAATTTTTGAAGATTTCTGTTGGTGTGTGTAAAATAGCTGTTTGAAAAAACGTTACCCCATCTTTACAATTTCAAGGGAAAAAAACCCTCTGCAGGTTTAAACTTTCTTCTTTGAGAGGTGGAACCAGTCAGTCATCTGTTGGAGATAGCTGTGAGCTGTAATTAGCTTCTGGTGGAAATTGCCAGCAGATGCAACTAGAAGTTTAAATCAATTGGCTCTGCTTCCTCCTTACAAGAAAATTGGCATTTCAGGACTGCATTCCAGTGTGATGGATCTAAGAAACCAAAGCCAATTTGACAAGAAAGGGAAGTTTCCCTTTTCCTGGTCTGCTTTAACCCTGAACACGCTGCATTTTCCTGCAGATGATGTACAATTTTTTCCTTTTTTTTTATTCCCCAGAGAAGGTAACTATTATTATAAAATAAATATTCCACTGAAGAAAAGCCAATGTTCAGTCCCATTTACACTTCAGAGCTGTGGAGATGAGAGAGGGAGAAGATACAAAAAGTCAGAAACAGTGAACAAAGGCAGCATGTGAAACAGGACTTGCAATAAGAAGCAGAGCCCGGTGTGTGAAGAGCCAAGCAAAACCCTGAAGCACCAGTTCGGCAGCTGGTCCACATTCACCCCAAACACCATCACCTCATGGCAGTTCTGCTGTCAGCTGCACCATATTGCACCTTTCAATAGTTCCACAGCAAATGCAGCACGGGCACATGCTCTCCCCCTGCTCTGCTGCACACCCTGCTTTCCACCAGTTTTCTGCATTTGATCAATATTTCATTATTTCAACATTTAGGTTTTGATGAGCCTGTAGTGGCACACGGGCTGTGCATTCTTGTGACCTGTCCTGATCACATCCGCTTTCATATCCTTTGTCAAGCAGATAGTGAATGTTCAGTCATGACAATTAAGTGGCACCATTGCTTTGCCAGCTGGGCTTTGTATAAGCCTTCCTGGGGTTTAACTTCCTTGTATCTAACTCCAAGAGACATGTGAAGACTTCAAATAGTAAAGAAACTTCATTTCCCCAAGGCTCCGCTAATTTGAAATGTAAGCAAGTGTTTTTCAGTGAGATGGTATCTATTAACTGGGTGTTGCAACTACTCATCAGAAACAATGACTTCTTACAAATCGTGTAAACATCTGCATCAGGGGATGCCTAAAGCCTCGTGTCAATGCACACATACACACACCTGCCTTATCAAACCAGGAGGCACGTAAAGAGCAAGGATTTCTGCCAGGCTGCCATTCAGCACCCACTTTATCTGTATATTACAAAACTTAGCTGATGACATGTTCGGACTCACCAGAAAGTAACATGATTTGAGATACATAATAAACTCACATGAGAAATGTACTAAATACAGCACTTGCACAAAAGCTTAATGGAACTATGAGGAGTTTAGTCAAGCAGAAACTCAAGCATGGCAAAGTGGCCTTTTTTTGACACAAGATAAACCGGTCACATTGTAGACTACTAGAATTACCGCGATCCTGCTACAACAAAGTGATACTAGCAACTGTTTTGATGCATTTCCTGAAGAGACATGCAGTGACAGCACAGCAGAACTGCCACAACCACTCTCACTCCAGCTGCCCCATATATGTACAACTCTCTCCTAAATATCTTTTAATTCTCACTTTGTAACCCTACTTAAGCAGGTCAGCTTCTCAAAAAGGTATGGGGGGAGGAAGGGGGGGAATATTTACAAGAACTTATCTAAATAGATTAACCAGAAAAAACATGCATGCACATGATTTGAGTATATTATTCTCACACAATATTAGATTTTTCAGAAAGTAGGTTTAAGAGCATTCTTAAGGCTTTTATTTCCTTTTTAAAAAGGCCATCTTAATATCAAACCTCTTTCAGCATACTAGATGGCTTTAGCTAGATGGGATCTTTTTCCCTCCAATTAAGAAGAAGAAAAAATCCTGTAGATCTAATCCTGCCCACAGGGTATCTTGGTTTTTTTTTTTTCTTTTTTTTAAAGCTAACCCTTACTACTTAATTATAAACTTAGTGTTTTGCACAAAAATGGGATCTTTCTTAAGCTGTCGTCTGTTCTGTCTTCCTCTGAACTGCAAAGCTGTTTTCCAAGACTTTCATCATGTCTTTCTTGTTAAACAGTTATTCTTCCTATTAAACAAGCAATAGTACAAATCCTGATTTCCTCTTAAGCAGTGGAAAAGCAAAGTTTCAGCCAAAAAATCCACATAGCCAAGAATGTTAGCTAATGTACCTTCATTGCTTTCAAGGCTAAAGCAGTTTGCACCACATAGGAATCTCATCCAGGAGTTGAAACTCTCCAAGACATATGCTCTTCAGAGAGAAAGTGAGCAAGAGACTAGTATCTGTACTAAGAGGAGCAGGGAAAATTGGACTCACATTTAGCCCAAGGATTCCTCACACACTTAAGTGCTGTGGAGTGCTGAGCCCTCTAACACCCTGGTTTCACACTGTGAGGCTCCACAGCCGAGGTGATGTGGGCCAGTAGGACACTGATCAGCAGTACAGCTGTGCCTCAAGTCCTTCGTGATGGAAAGCAGCGGCTGCCAAACACAACGTGCTGCATACAGCGCCTGCATCATTCTCAGCCTCTCTGAGACACCATTCACTCAAAACCCAACATCGACTTCACCCAAAGTATCTATCTGGGCAGAAATACAGCTCATAGCTTTGCTACTCCCATTGAGATCTCAGCTCGGTTTCTGTAGGTTTGCTCTTTTCTAAAGGGCAGAACAAAGAGAATATCTGGCTTGAAAAATGCCTTGGAAACTACAAATGAAAAATTGCATGAGAAGTTACAGCTTTAATTACAGCTCTCAAGGGGACGAGATAGCATTTTCGCGTCCTCCTCTTGTCTTCTCCCTGCCCTGGAAATTCGTAAGATGATCGGAGGTACAAATGTTTGTATTTGTAGGGGTGAAAATGACCTACATTACATCCTCAGCAGATCATGTAAATAACAGGACGTAAAGTCTCACAGAATTAGTTTACATTGGAAACATTTTCAAAATATTGTTTTAGCTGGGTATAATAGACCACCATAAGATGTGACACACAGCAAACACAGGGCTGCAATTAAACAGCTGGCAAACAGCCAGGGAGAGATAAAGGCCCAGGCTGTCACTTGCTAGACAATATATATGGCTATTTTGGCAGCCAAAAATGAATGTGATAATTGAGCCATGACACATTAAAAAGGCACACAATTTCCAAGGAAGGAGTTCCTGAGCACTAAACAGGGAGCATCTATAGTGTGCTTACAGCAAACCAAGATTGATGAGTAATAACGAGATCAGACTGATGACAATTCAGTGGTGCAAAGCCAACCGTGCTTCATGCACTGCACCACTGTGTGCAGTTACAGACAACCAGACTCAAAAATATATGAGTGAAGCCCACACTGACCATCAGAAACAACAGGAATCTGAGGAGTGCATGACACTGTCTTGAAATGTTTCTCTGCATATTTTGTATATTAACAAGGATTTTATACAGGAGCATTTTTATCTCCAGAAATTACAGAACACTCGATTTGACTTCCAATATCAGGAAAAGCCATGATCTATGTAATTCCATTTTAAAATAAAAATATATAGTAATATACAAAGAGCAAATAACTCTTCAGAATCATACTTTCACTATAAAGAAATATGATTGCTTTTTTTAAGACACGAGGAACGTTAACACTGACAGCAAAAGCAGTTTGGAAGACAAGGTCCAGGAGATTTTCTAGTGTTTCACTGCATGTTTTATTAAATAACCTAAGGACACAACAAACGAACAAATGTAGCATATGAAGACATGGTTTTAAGTTAACACCCAATGGCTATATAAAGCCTCCTATAAATGCACTCAATCAAATTAACATGCTGACATCAATTGCAACTCCTCCTTGAGTAAAGGACTTGAAAGTCTATACAGTCAGCCCCCAGTTCATTCATTCACTAACCTCCCACAAAGTATAGGTACCGCATGATCTAAAATTACACTTATATAAAAGGAGGCTAAATTTAGTCTCTGTAATAGGAAAATCCCTATGAAGAGTTTACTTCCTAATCTTATTCCGAACTTAACCACATTAAAGATGTATTCAAGTAAAGAAATTGCATGTGTAGGCTCCCCAACCAAAAGTTGCAGTGCATCAACACAGCTTAAAAAATTTCTAAGAACCCACTTGCAGGTCTACCGGCACTAGGGATACCTTGAAGACAATTGTGTGGTTGTCCATAACGTCATTACCAATGAAACAGAACTGACTCCAGTGATACTGGTAAAATTTTTGAAAATGATCCCTTGCACTAAGCATCAAACAAATTGGGGGAGAAGTGAGAGACATTAAGTCAGGGTCCCTTCAATGTAACTTAATTTCTTATGTCAAACAGAAGTATCAAAGTGCTCTAAACCATGCAGATTTCTCCAGAACAAAGTCCCTACCCACGCCAAACTCAAACACCCAAAACACTGACTTCATCCAACAACCAGAGCAAACCAGCATTGCCATACTGGGCCAAAATGAAGAATAAGCATCAATACCTCACTTTGTACTAAAACCAGTACAACTGCAATAATTACATCATCTACTTCTACAAAATTATCTTTAATGGCTGTGATAGTAACTTCATTAAGTGTCAGTAAAGGAAATGAAAAAACTTAAAGATGAGGTCAGAACATGCACTTTTGGCTGATTCCTCAGGAGACGCATCAGAAGTGTTACTCACGTCCAAAGAACAGCAGAATCTTGAGGGTAGCTGCTATGCAGCCCCCAAAAGAAAAATTAAATCATGACACGCATTTTTCTGACCCACAAATTACAAGAATCATGGGGGGACAATTGCAAAAACAGATTAGTCGACCCTCATCTGAAAATGTCATACTGTTACATGCATAAATGGCGTGTTATATTAGTGAAATCTATTAAAAAAGTAGTCTTTATTTTTTTTGTCCGCAATACTGCAACAAATACACAGGAGTATTATTCCATAGGCTCTGCCAAGTGATGTTTAGTGGCAACTGAAACGGGGCAAATTCACGCTGCCTCCAGAAAAGGATTTAAACATACACGTTTCCTAGAAAATGCAAGAAAGGTGTGCTTCTTCTGACTCAGGGTCACAAAGCAGAAAGGCAGTAATTAAAAGGGTAGCAACAAAAGAGGACTGAAGAGAAATAAGTCCCAGTTAATTAACATAGCTCATGCACTTGGCCTTGCCAGAATATCCTATGAAATCTCAGTAAAAATGGATTTTTTTTCAGAGATTTTGTATCCAAGCCTGATTGTGAACAGACAGTTATGAAAAGAGTTTCATGCTATTAAATTGCAATCAAAAAGTAAATTTTCATGTAGATTTGGAGAAAGTATGATGGAAAACTATTTTAGGAAAACAAACAAACATAAGTAGCTTTGTGGTAGGAAAATAGTCAAGGACTGTGAATAAAACTGTGTCAGGCAGAGAAGGAAAAACTAACATACATGAAGAGGAATACTTTATTTATACCCACCAGGAAAACAGGGAATGTTTCTCACTATGGCTATGTTAACTCCAATCAAACTTTGGCCACTAGTAATCAGCTGTAATTGCAAAAGAAACTTTGGAAATACAAGGAATTACTGGAAAAGTTTTTAATCTTGTGCTCTGTAGAGTAGTAGCTGTAAAAAGGTGTGTCCCAGTACAATGCAGAGCACTAATCCTCCTCACAAAGCAGAATACCCTGGAGTAGATAATGACATTCTCTGCAAAGTAAATCCTCTCTTTATTTATACTCTGGCACGGTTTCCCAGTGTTTACATTTATTCAATAAGCCAAAAAATTACTCAGACTTATTTTTTCTTTATATTTCACATTTAGAAAAACAGCAAAGCTCTGAGCACCTGGACTATAATTAAATCTATAATTCATCCAGCAGCATGAAGACTAATACACAAATTAACTCCACCTGCCAGAAGAATTAATAATACCAGGAACAACTTACTGCAGATTCCAAAAATGAGAACAGAAAGGTTTTGTGGTAAAGCTTCCATCTTTCAAACTTCCCTTAGGAAAACGTTCTTCTCCAAATTTCTATTGCAGTTGTGATCCAGACTCCAACATTAAAATTTTCAGAGACTAGGAAAAAAATCAGAGAATACTGCCAGATTGAGAGGCACAGTACCCATCAGCACGGTCACTTCAAGTCATGCTACAAGCAGAGCATGGCTACACCATTAGCACACTGGGCCAACACTGTCCCTTGCCAGGAGAAAGAGGTGCCACACTTAGTGCTGTGCTGTTGGCTCTGGAGCAGAGCCAGGGCACCCCAGAAACACGTTTGCTCCCAACAGAGGTTTCAGCCTCTTGGGACCACATGCAGCTGGTGCAGTTTCAAACAGCAATCAAAATACTGCAGTTTATTCACCCACCCTAAGACAGAACAGCACAAGGGTGTGTTTCTCTGTCCTGTTCTCACTGTTGGACTGTCCTGCTCTGCATACAGATCAGATAAAACCCAGGTTTGCCCCTAGCTTAGTAGTTACATGCTCCAGCAGTGCCAGGCTGACTCACGGTGGTTTGCACTCTGCCAGATGACTCTGAACTGAATAGAGATGTTGCATACAGAAAGCACAGGCAGATGTAGCACAGCATCTCACAGACGACGCTCATCAAGCATTCATTGCTTATGGCATCTACTGCAAAACTAACCAAACTGACCCCTCAGTTTTGTGATCAGCGAGCAACTTCAGAAAAAGATCAACAGAATTACTTTCAGAAATAACATTCAGTGCACTGCAGAGACTGCTCACTGCATAATTCAGAGTTACCTTTATTTTTTCCTTCAGGCTTCAAAATCCAATGGCTCTTTCAAAGTTACCAAACGTGGAACACTTCTGGGCACAAATGGATTTGGACTAAGACCTGGGGCAATATGGTCTTCTCATAATTACCTGTTCTTTCTGCACTTTCAAGAAGCAGAAAACCAAAGTGATATTTTTATTAGTGCAGTAATACTTTTTGAAACAGCACTTATCATCCCACTATCTGTTGAAACCAGCTGCTGTCACACCGGTGGGCACGTGCCATCTTAACTGGAAAGCTGCCCAGTCTGGATGGATGATTTTAAAGGGAAGGTATCCAGCGTATCTCAAGTGTAGGAAGAAGTGTGCTCACTGTCATTCCTGTCTCCTTACTCCCATGTTTGAAAACAAAAAGACAGTGTAAGCACAGCTGAGTCTGACAATCCAGGTAAGAGATTTTATTGATATTCCAGAGTAAGAATCTGAACACCGGGGTAAAGAAAAATTAAGCACACTAACTTGCATTTGTGAGAGAACAAAGCAGAGTTACCAAAATCTGTATTACAGTGCTGCCTGAATGAAAAGTATGCAATAGTTATCTACAACACAAACATCAAGCACAGCCTGCAGAGAAATTCAGAGGCAATGCAAACAGCCTGAATAGCATCCAGCAGGATGAGAAGTCACATTCATTCACTGAATGACACAATCCTGTACTTAAACAGCCTGCAGAAAGTACAGGTACCCACCAGTTAGAGGAGAATGACCAGCCAGCACACAGTCCTCCCATCCTGCTGGGGCTTGGGCTCTATGAGTTGGCAGCAGCATATCAGGGATCTCAACAACACGATGTGCCCACAGCCATGTGAACCAAGAAGCTGAGAAACCCAGAAAACTTGGTCCCAAATACAAAGATTTATTCTTCCAGTGTTAGGTACAGCTTAGCTGTTTGCAAGGACAAATTAATTTCGGCTTACAACTTCTAGGCTAGCAAAGTTTTGTCTGTCTCAGACTACAGAACTTTCCCCAATGCTTAAATGGGTAAGGACCAAGGGAATTTAAAATTTCCAAAAAAGTCTTGATTTGAGGATTGAAATGCCACCACATAACCGTTAATTAGTGATCAGCTCACACAAGTAGCCAGGAAGTACATTTGATCCATTTCACAAGCCCTTTGCCTAAGTCAATGATTCACATCCTTCAACTCTTCTCATCAAGTGCCAATCCAGGTACAAGCATGCAAAGGTGCAAAATTAACCTTGTTCCATAAAAAGCAGAAGGTGACACCACACAGAATTAAAAGAAAAGAAAAAAATTAAAATTTTGCATCTGCTTCTCCAGCATTTGACTTATGCTGGAGTGCAGTCACAGACCTGGGACATGGCTGGTGTAGTACTGATATGCTCCGCAGGGCCTCTCTGCACCCACTGCCTGGGACAAAGCCCTGAGCCAGAAAACCTCTGCAACCCAAACAAGACACAGGTTGTTGTAACCATTTCCTCTCAGAAAAGGGATAGAGAGAAACTGAGAAGAATCTGAAAACACGCAGTAACTGTTTTAACAAGTCAACAGTAATGTACTTTCTTGCTATTTGTGTCTGAAGGGGTAGCAGGCTAAAGGTGAGGAAGGTTACCTAAAGTAGAAGAAACCTTTTTCATCTCTCCAGCCAACAATTGCCTAACAGAAAGTGCCTAAAATAGCAATCCTTTTAACTGTTAAAAAAAAACAAAAACAAAACCAAAAAACAAAACAAACATCCCCCCCCCAACCAAACAATATTCTAATACCTTTAAAAAAATATACTACTGAAAACATTGATAATGTACTTTGTAACTGCAACTTCAGTGTTATAAACTCGTGGTTCCACAGAAAAGGCTCAAAATGTTTCACAGGTGCTACTTTTATAACTGAGCATCAATTTGCAGAACCAGCTCCTCCTTTTCACTTCCATTAGAACACTACAGAGAACAGTAAGGATCACCATCACACAATGCCAGGTCAAACATGCTTTATTAGACCTTCAACCAATAATTACTTCTAGCTTTATTTAGGCATTTTATGCAAAACACAGAAAAATCACACAAAAGACAAGTGCAATTCACAGGAAGTAACAGTTCCCAGTTTCTTCTCCCCATATCAGACCTATCGAAGTCTAATTCTGTACAGAAAGAAAACAAAGTGATAACAGAACATTTATCTGAGTACTACAGCTCACATCTCTCTATTTCCTCAATCCCTGACCCCACCTTCACTAATTTCTAGAAAGGCACACTGGTCATTGTATGGGAACTTTGCCCAGAATGCCCTTTATATCTGTGAGAACCACAGCCTACAATAGCTGGTTTAGTACTGACAACTGCTACTGTTAGCTTGGCTTTGAACTGGTAAGAAATTATTTTCCTTCTTCTAGTCCTGAAACAAAAAAAACAAGCAAGCTTAACAAAAACCGAAGACTTTAAATAATGGTAGTCTGCTGTATTACCATGAAAAATAAATAAGCCACCCAAAACACTTGGAAGTAAGATGCTCTCACCGTATTTGTTTTCAGAGAAACTTTAAAGTAACTGATTTCCTCACATATTGATCTACTTAAGGTTTGGTACTCTGTATTATCAGGCAAATCACTGCTCTGTTTTGATGATGTTCCTTTCATTTCAGTAACTTTAAAAAAAATAAAAAAACCCAAAACACTAAGTTGTGATGTGTTTGCTGTGGTATAAGTAAGGACACCACCTGGAACTCTGGCTTTCAGTATCTTAAAAAAAAAAGGAAGGAAGGAAGAATCAAACTAAACTGAAAATACAAGGAAGCCACTTTGCTACTGCAACCCTTCACACTACCCCAGCAATCCAAGCACTATGGAGGAAGAAGAACGTGACCTAGGCACTACCTAGCTGTATAAAACTTGTTTGGGTATCATACAACATACATACTTGTGACACTTTTGCAGCCATAGATGTACTTCAAATAGTTTATCATGTGAAGATCAGCCTCTCAGATTGGAGTAATATTTAATAACCCTTGTAGAATTGTAGGTTGCATAGTATTTCTACCTTTTGCATTAGAACTTTGTTACATCACTCAAACTATGCTTAATACACAACAGGTTGTACTGCGTAACCTAGATCATTCAGATTTGCTGCCATGGGAATATAGTCTTTTTCACGGTGTTCAGTGCAAGTTGATTTTAGTTTCTTAAGATCTCCATTTGCTTTAGCTTTATAGAAATTAAGACAAAACTCTTTTTTTTTTTTTCCCCTCCGAGTTCCTTAAGTCCAAAATTCTAAACAGAAGACTGGGCATTTGCATACGGGTGCTGGTTCACAGGGCCCTCAGGGTGTCTGTAGAGGGAGATGTTGCTAAATCTGTAGTGTCCCACTAACAGCTTCTGCCATTGATATTAATGAAGCAGATACAGATAAGCCTTAGGTATCTATGAACAAGTTAGGATGAGCACCGATGTACAATGACAACAGAGAGCTCTGTGTCAACTAACCATCCCTGCACCACTTCACTTGTCCCTCAGATCCTCCAGCCTGGATGAAGTCTCTGATGTTAAGATACCGGGAGGAAGGACAAACACTAGCTAAAGTATGAGCAAACCCCAGGCAGCAACTGCACAGTAGACAAGGCCTTTGTCAGAAAAGGTGTATCAGGGAGAAATCTGCCCATTGTTTGCTACAATAGCTGCAGCTTCACAGCAAGAATCTCCATCAGCAGAACATATCTCCTATTGGACAGCTACTGATCTATTGTAACACTTTCCCCACCCCCCAAAACTCACTCCGCTCAAAGCATTTACAGTGTAAATGCTTTACTGAAATTGAAAACAAAAATAGCTTTTGGCTGCTAACCTTCCTTTGCAGAAAGGAAAACACCCACGTTTCTCTTTGTGGTTTGTTTTCCATTTGTCCAATGAAATCTGACCAGCTGATGCTCTACTGATTTACTCTGTCTTCAACATGTTGGTGACTTCCATGCCTATGCTTTAGAGCAAAGTGGTGACCTCAGTTCAAACCTAAACCACCTCACTCAAGCTCAATGAACTGACCTGGCATGACTGAAAATCCCTGGCTTTCTGCAGCACCCTGTACTGCTAATCCACAGGGTGGCTTCAGTGCTGAGCTACCTTTGCTCCCACTGTGTTAATCGAGCTTCCCAAAGGCAGGCTGGCTTCGCACTAAACGCGCACCTTGATTTGCTCACCGATTTCCAGCTCTGCCACTGAAGCTACACAAAGGATTTCTGGCAAGGGAGAACTCACCTCCAAGACAATTGTGTTGTGAATCCCTAAGGCTTGCCTTTAGCTTTGCTGTCTGTTCTCTGACTTTGCTGGCCACCTTCCCAGCGCCTGCACCCTTCTGCATGCCTCAGAGAGGAACTACTGAAGTTTATAGCAGCATTAACTCATCAACTGGAAACCTGCCAGGCTGCTTATGTTTTCACTACAATCGTCTGAGCCCTGATTACAGAAGGTGCTTCAAGACAGGATCCACGGTCAGTGGCAGTATAGCATACAACAGTTTTTGTGATGTGCTTGGATCCATTTGGGGTGCTGTGCACAGACACATTAGGGCTTGCCAATGTACTGCAAACTGCCTCTATGAAGGGAAAAAATTGTCCCTTGCTTTTGTTTAGCTCAGTATTTGAGGCACTTATGTGCCTGTGGAACAAAAGTAGAGAATGCAAGCACAAAGCCCATGAAGTACCAAAAATCAAAGCATACTGCACGACCAGTGCTGTTCATTTCTCACAAAGGTGATACACCTCTGGAGAACCAATGGACACATGTCTAGCTTACTTCTGCTTAGCAGAACATGACACCTTTGTACAATGAAAGTAGGACTGGACTCCAAAACTAAGTCAAAACTAGGGGGAAGAGGGAAAGAATAATAAACTAGCAGAAAAATCACAACACATTTGCTTTTTTAAACTGACAACAGGACAAAATTTGTGTTTCCAGTGACTTTTTTAATAATTGCTGTTGCTGTTTGGAATCAAAGAACCCATATGTTTTCCAGGATGATTATACTACAAAACCCTGATTAAAATACAGCTTTTTTAATGAGAGGAAAAAACACTTCTTGATGAGCTTTCCTTTAACATTATCATTTAAATCTCTTATCGTTAATAGTTTGGTCAAATTGGTCTTTAAGAGGTCACTTAGTCCATTTCCTTCTTAAAGGTAGAATCAACTGTATCTAAACTGCTCCTGTCAGTCATTTGCCTAAACTCTCTTTCTAAAATCCTCTGGTAATGTAGATCCACCACTTCCTTTTGCACACTATTCGTACAGCTAGGTACTCCTCACATCTAAATTAGGTCTCTGTTATGGCAATTTAACTTGCTCTCCATAACCACCAACTCTGGACTAGCAACACTTGCCTTATTTCCTTTGCAGCAACTTTCTTCTGTATTCAAAGATCTTCTTTTTCTTTCTTCCTTTCTTTCTTCAAAGTACGTGATTCTCAGAGTGGCTACACCTTTTCTGAAGAACTGCTCCTCATCCAGTCTTTTTTCCCCCATGGATTCGTGCAGCTGACGATGCCTACTAAAGTGCTGTGCCTTGCAGTTCTCATTATTAAATTACCTAGTATTTTTAAGGTCACTTCCTGTATTTGTCCACATCACTTTGCATCGTCCTGTCCTCCAATGTGCCTACAACCCCCTTCTCCCCACTATCAACTGCTAATGTAGTATTTCTATGCTCCAGTCCAGTATCCTTGTCAAGAATGAAAACATCAATTGCTAAGCATTACAGGATGGTCCTCTACAGACCTTCCCTACACATTCTTCCAATCTGAAAGTGACTCACGGGTAACCACAGGTCACCGTGGTGTTTTGTCAATGAAATTTCTCCCATTTGTTTCTGAAAGTGATGTTTACAATGGTAGTTTCAATGCTGTCAGCTAAATCTGTATCTGAGTTTCTAAAAGATCTGGCCAGTCTGTTTTTGCAGTAAGTGCAACAAAATTAACAACTGCTTCAGCCACAGCTCTGAACTAGGCAACAGTATAGTGCACTCTCTGAACAAGGAAAATTAACCCAAATTAATGCAAGCAGGCTAGAACTTGTTTATCACTAGCAGTTACTGGCTCGCAATAAGGCATTTTGAAGTAACATGATCATTCCTGGCTAGCTTAATGGTATAGATGCTCCTGTCTGAGATGGCACCTGAATACCCTTGCTCCTGCCTACCTAGCCTTGAACTCAGAAAACATGCTCAAGGTACTTGTCATGATGTTGCTGTTACCTGTCTCAAGCTGTCCTGCATCTATGCAAACCTGAGTTACACCAGCTCCAGTAAATCTCACACATCAGTTATATAGGAAGTAGTCAGGCAATTTTAAATAAAAGTTTTAATGCAGTTTAGCGGATTCTCTTGTATTTGCACTTTGTTAATTTGAATTAAAAGTAGGTGTCCCAAGCCTGTAATAGAGTAAAGAAACTGATACACAGAGACAAGTTGGTCTGAGAGGGAAGAATTCAGTGCCAGAACCATGCCACACATACTGTTTATCACAAACTAAGTATGACAGGCTGGCAGTGGTGAGCAATGCACAGTTTGAATGCAAAATGAAATATATATATATGTATATACACACATACACATGGCATATTTCAGTCAGTTTTACCACAGACCCCAAAGAGCCTTTATACAGTTGTACAAATGGGTACCAAAAAGCAGATTTGTACTTAGCTCTAAGGACACATTACTTGGCATGTTTTTACAAAATTTTGCACAAAGATGCTTAAAGAATAGTTTAAAAAAATGGCCTGTCAGGCTTTTTTATTGTTTCCAGATTTAACTCAGACATACTGAGCACCAGTTCTTTAACACCAGTGGCTGAATGAAAAGTGTTTGAACTATTTCCACAACTCTAGAGTAGACAGACAACCAAGAATTTTTTTTTTTTATTTTGACAGAGATGCTAATGAAAACTAGTGAAATATCCATATGACCTTTTGACTAGCACACAGACATTTAGGAGCATGTAGGACTGCACCGTGGACACTGCTCACACAAGTGTCAAACCTGCAAATCTGCAGGCATGAAAACTTATTCCCATGAGTAGATATGTTGATTTGTGTTGCGTAACTCTGAGTTAATTATGCCACTGAGAATACTGGCATGAGAAATTCACTGCGTGGGGGCTGGTAAAAACCCCTGGTTTATAGCTTGCAAGAGGTCAATACTAGCACAAGGGAAAAAAAAAAAAAACACAAAACCTGAGGCATTTTGAGTTACTGGATCTGTCATCTCTCCTCAACTGAAAAGAAAGTAATTTAAATATTCCCACAATTCAAAACGTTCAGGAGTTACACAATCTTCCACTACTGCATTTTTTTTAATAAAAGCATGTTAAATAACAGTGCACACTAGCTCTACTTAACACTTAAATGTTTTACTGAAATGCCTCTCTAAATTTGCATCATCCCTGCTCCACAAGCAGTTTCACTGACTACTGACAAATAAGGTAAAAGCCACTCTGCACGCATAAAGAAGGTTGTTACTACAACTGGACAGAAATACAACACCACCAGAATTCTGTCTGCTGTGCTAAATTATACCACTCTTTCCCACTCTGACCTGGACTATAACCTTCTGCTAAGAAAGAGGGAAGGAAGAATGAGAACAGAAGAAAATGCTTAGGAGAAATAATTCTAGATAAATCAGGGCTATTACCCGATAAACGTATCTTTAAATCACTGTGAGTCACTGACTTACATTCAGTAACTAACAATGAAAGAACTGATTTAGAAGGAACACCAGGACTAGGTTCAGAGATGGACAATACTAAAAAGTAGAATTTCAATATTCACTTGAGAGTTACTTCAAACATGTTCTTATGGGACCTGTGAACCCTCTTCTTTGTATTTTTGTAACTGCAAACTTCTGGATAGGCAAGGAAATGTTAGAAAAAATCATGTGGGTTTGTGTTCTCAGAACCATTCTGCAAACTTCAGCTTTCTTTTCTTGTAGTGTGCATTTACTGCGCTCAGTGGCGAGAAAGTGCTGGGCATGGAGAGACAATAAAAAGAATAATGTGACAGAAAATGCATTATCAAGGTGATGTTTTCTAAATTTTGCTCATTCAGCTTCAGCACAGGCATTTTTGCACATACTCCTAACATAACTCTCATACCTTAATAAACTTCTCCTTCTGTAAGGAACCATTTAGAGTTCACAGTGGGGGTTTTCACTGCAGAGGTGAAACCAAGAAAAATTTACTTTTTTTTCCCAGTGAAACTCAAGACTTAGCAATATGAAGACATTTGCCCAATAAGAAATTAACAGAATAAACACAAAACCAGGAGACTGTCATTCATCTCAAAAGTCAACAGCTTGAGTGGAAAAAAAAATTAGTCTACATGTGAAGATTTGGGCACAGGCTTGTGCTACTGTATAGGGGCCTGCTACTTGACGGCATACAGAATATTCTTTCTCCTGATTTCAAAAAAAGCAACAGAATGCCTGGCTTTGACAAAGGGGAGATGGAAACTTACTACATTTGAGAGACAAAGGAATGGATTGACTTATTGATATCCTGGTGTGTGTGGCAAAATGCTTTGTGCGAACAATGCCTACTCTGAGGGGATGGAGGGAAAATCCAGCAGAGTTCATTTGAATCACCTATTTAAACCATTTAAGCAAACTCAGATGATTTTTTTTTTCTTTTCCCCCTCCCTGGAGAGCCTTACAGAGTAATCACATGAATCTGCTTCACTTTCTGACTGGAGTAGTCACCTCCATGGCAGAGCTGGAGCAAACCACAGCTGTGCAGTAACATCTTCAACAGGCACAACTGTTTGCAGAGTAAACATTTGCCTATAACCTTACTGTAGACAGAGTATGTTAACAAAAGGAAGGCTTCTACCAGCTTAGCTGTGGCACCTTTCTTGCAAACACAAGGCTGCATTCACTCAAATCCAGCGCTACCTCTGCACGTGGAAGAGCCCTCACCACCAGCACAATTGTTCATTGCTCCTCATTGTTTCACACAGCTCAGCTGAAAGGGCTTAAATTGCTGGTCTGCAGAATACCTTCACAATATTGCTTTAAATACATACTGCAGTGCTTCCACAATGATGGAATAACAACCACAGTAAGACAGTTACAAACATCTGGATTCATGGGTCCATAACTAAACCAGTAATAGCATTTGTCTGCCAGGGTTTTGCAGGCATTCTTCTTTTTGTCAAACCCCACACCATGAGGTTGGCAACACTCTGCAGTGTAGAATTAGCCCAAGATGTGGCAGCAATGAAAGGGACAAATGCAGTCCTTAGGAAGCAGAAGAATCCTGTATTAAAACAAAACTCCTACATGTTTTGCTCCCCGTTGTGCTTAGTCCACAGACTTTGGAGTGTTATTTTAAAATAAGTAATTTTAAAATTAACTATTCATAAATCATCAACCTACTTGTAAGTCTAGAAGAGGTTACAAACAGCAAGATCATCAACTGCTACCTTTTGTAATATTGCTCAAGAAATCACATCAGTATGTATTAATGCGTACAAGGCCTGAAAATACATAGTAATCAACACAGTAATCCCTATTAAGGAAAGTATTTCCAACAGACCTATCAGATCAGGCACTCACTGGCTAGAGGATGAGATGGTGAAGGGAGTCTTTGGGGTATTCCAAGCAGCTCTCTCTCAGTAAAAAATCCTATTTCCCAGCAGCTATGAATGAAGGAGGTTGTCTCTCTGACCAGTGCTCCAAGGTATGTGTTTTGTCTGGCCTTTCTTCTTTACTTTTTTTCTTTTTAACCACTTGTTTTCAAATAACTCGTTTTTAATTTAAGGAAGAGAAGAGGTTAAAGCCAACTGACAGAACAGGATATAAAATACTTACATTTTCCCACTTGCCTGGGAAAGATGCACTGTTTCAACTCACCTCTTTTTAAACCACATGAATTAAGTCTTGAGTAGATACACTGAATTTAGTGTTTGTATTCATTTCCGACAAAGTTTATGCTAAAGTGGATTTGTTGTAAAATGGGTTGTAAACTATAAACTAAGCTGACATGACTGTTACTAAATTTAACTTCAAAAACTTTTTCACAAAGATGAACAATGACTAATTTTGGAATGGAAATGAGAAAGTGTGAGCAAAGAAGACTGGGAGTACACGTTTTTGCTATTGTGGATCAGCAGGGCAGCCAGAAACAGCTAAAGGAAGCTGCTATCAATCACAGTACCCTTGGGAATGGCCCCACTTGTGCCAGCCCTGGGAAGTACAATGAGCATTAGAGCCAGAAGTGCCCTGCTCCACCTGAGCAGCAGCCTCCAAGTTAGGCAGGTCAGAACAGCAGCCTCAGATACAACCTTAACTACAGAGCAGTGACCTCTGATCTAAACAGTTTTATGGTATGAGCTGAAAATAGTTATTCCAGATATGTCAAACCTATTTAAGAGCATCTCTGCAGCCCAGATTTACCATGCACTATGTGCAAGATCTTTGCAGCATTTTCCTTAGAATGTGTAACGGTGGGGGTTTGGCACACTTCCACACCTTGAAGTACGTGTAAGTGCTTGGCCACGGTTTGAAACTGAGCTGCCTAGGAGCAATAGGGCCAAGATCTTTTTAGCTTTGCTTTATGCTATTAAAAGCACAAAAGAAATTAAATACAGCACACTGCACCAAGTAGCACAGCTTTGAGTTAAGCCAGTAAAAGCAAGAAAAAATGGAATCAGATACCCGTGTCCTCAGTTTAACTATGAGTTCTAGTGCTACGGTGTATGTTGGACAGTAAATGACTTATTTCAGGCGCTTCTTTCTCATGAGAAAACATGAGTAGAAAGCAGCACCTAATTTTCATCCAACATCTTTAGTGCCCTAGGAGCGCTGGCTTGGATGCTTTATCTTTCTCGAACATCACCCCAAAATCATATGAATTCAGTATTACTGTATGTTAAAGAATAAAGCTATCAGCACAGAGAGACTAAGTTTAATACTGGGTACCCCTGAGATGCAGTTCGTATTCACTGCTCACAAACATGACAGCATGATGCATGACAACATGATCTTTTCAACAGTTCATTGTCCAATTAACAAAATCAGAAATCAATCTTTACTGTTGAGACAGGCAAGCAAAAAAATACTATTTAGACAGTTTTACTGTGCCTGTCATTCTGCTATCCTTGTGCTTAAAATGGAAGTTAATGTGTAGTCCAGGCCTGCTCAGCACACCCAGGACTTGGGGCTCTGGCATTTTTATAAAACAGATGTTATAGCAATAGCTGTGACTGTGGGAAAATTAACTGCTCGGGAAACCTACACCTCTTCTGCATGAGAATCACAGTGCAACCAGTCAGTGTCATTTTAAAGTAGCTAAATCAGCCTCAGGCCACTCTGATGAGATGACTCCATGGGCAGTTGCCCTGGCAGGTGAGAAGTGGCAGCAGACATCAGTGTTTAACACAATATGTGAGAGTTCAACATAATATTCAGTATTTGTACTGTATCCTGTTAAAGTAACATTTAATGTTTTATAGGTATTAAAATACATTATTGTATTTTAAAAATTGCTATTTTTTATTACTTATGTAGCTGAGTAACCAGAAGGACTATCAGCACCCAAGAGCATCAGTTGGCAGTTGTATTCCTGTGAAGCTTGCAACATGTGGACTGCAAATGATAAGGGTGTGCTCCAGAACTGGATGAGAAACAACTGTGCAAGCAAAACTGTCTTTAGGAGAGCTTATGACATGAGGTTTTTATTTTTAAAGCACATGTGAATATGCCTAAGTTATAGAGGCTTTTAAATGTTTGGGATTTTTACAAATTCTTTTTCTTTTACAAGAAATGTAATAAGTAGCATTCTGCTGCTTGTTGCATGATGAACAATAAGGTGTCATATGCCTGCTGTGTCAGTCTGTAGTTTAATCTGTACTACTACACCCTATAAGAAAATATGCTACAAGTGTCAACTGTTCTTCAAAGAACACACAGCTGCATTTACCTCTTGATACCAGAAAGGCTCATTGTAACAAGTCAATTTCAATGTTAATGGTAATCCCTGTGGGCACTGAAATTCTGTTCAAACTGTTCATTGTGAAAACCCAGATCTTCTGTTACAGAAGCCTATCTCTTTTGTAAGTATTTTTTATTTTGCAAAAGGTAAAAATGCACTCATCATAAAGTTGCTATTGAGTAAATCCACTAAATTCCTCTTTAAAAGCACCTACAGGAACAGAAGCATTGACTTCCTCACTGGCAAAAAATAATATTTTCCCCTACGCTCTGTAGGAGAGAAACGAATAATTTTAGACACATTGGGGGGTTTTCATCATTCTCAACAGCATTCCTGGGCATCTGGCTGTACCAGCTCACATGCAAAACACTCTGCAATATTCTGGTGCTAATATGAGAGGAACGTGCTTTTCCAAGGAGCTAAGTATCAGATGGTATTGGAGAGTGTGGAAGCTCCTCTTTCTAAAAGCTGTAACTTGCTGTACCAGAAACTGCTACAATTATCTTTTTGGCAACTCTAAGGCAAAGTGTCAGTGTTCTATTTCATGTAAATACTTTCCTTCCATGCAGGTCCAAGTATAAAATGCATGACCAACACAGAACTAGATCCCAGTAATTTAAAGTTATCTAAAGCAGTTATTTAAAACCAAACCAAAGCAAAAAAAAAAACACCTCCCAAAAAACCTTGCAAAAACAAACAAACAAACAAACAAAAACAAACCCAAAGGCAACAGACACTTGCTCTCTCCTAAAAAGCTCGTGTTTATTGAAAAAGGAGAGCCACTGACCCTGCATGCAAATATATCAGACTGCCACAGGCAATCTACAGCCCAGTCCTCAGGGTAAGACACCTTTACCACACATTCAATACAACACCACTCTGGTTCATCCCTGCACTCATGGATTAGTAAGACAGAACAGCTCACGTTTTATCAAATTCACAAAATGTGCATCAAACCTTTCTGACTATTCAAAAGCCAAACAATTCCAACATAAAATCAGAAAGCATTTCCAGCATTTTTTTAAAACGTACAAGGTTCACTGTTACACATCAGCTAATAACATACTTTGCAGTCAGAAATATTACTGAGACGCATCAAATGAAAGCAACATTATTTAAATGTAGCTTTACTGCAAAACGGAACAGTGGATGCTCACAGGTAACAAGGATTTTTATACATCCCTTAAATAATAGTAAAGCATGCAAAAGATTTAAAGAAATTAGCTAAACTATGCTATTATTTAACTTTCCTGCAGATCAAGTGCTCTGGTTCCCAGCTATCACTTTATCTGAGACTAAATCACTGAATCTTCCATACTTAAAATTTCATTTTCTAAAACCTAATACAAGTGTCTCCCAAGTTGGGAAATTCCTTAAAAATATTCACTATCAGGAGACTACAACTTTGACCAACAGACACATAAATTTAAAGGCAATACACTTCAGTATATCTGTTACACAACATACTAAGAGAAAGCACATAAAAATCATATACGGCTCTTTACCTTTGAATGAAATGATAACTCTATAAACTCAATACTCAAAAAGACAGCTCAAACTACATGCAGATATTAGATTGAAAGCTTCAGCATATTTTGAAGTTCATATAATTGTTTCACAAAGGCAGTGACCACCTATGAACAACAGAGTACACTTTACTGTGTATATCAATCACTAATGACTACACCTCCAACATGCAGACAAAATAGCAAACTTCAGTTTCAAATATCTCTCCTATGCTTGTTCAACCTGCTGTACACAATTTTTGTCTAACAGTCACCAGTCATAAACACTAAGTTTCCCATTTGTTAACCTGAGCACATTAATCTCCAACCACCGTCTGCAATATAAGAAGCCGTTACATACCTGCAGTTAGGAGGAGGATCAAGGGTTATTTCAGCTAGCTCCTTCTGGATTCTGTTGGTGAAATGAGAACAGACACAAAGCATTTGAGATAGTCTATAGAATAAATCAGGGAATTACACTGCCCTCTACCACCATGCAGTTAAATGCAAGATTGGCTTTGCCTTCAGTAATGCTAACATGGCTGCTTCCTCTTTGTTCTCAGAGGCATAACCCAAATCCCACAGCTGAGAAACTTTGCAGTTTTTTTCCTGCTCCACGCTGTATGTAAACAGAACACTTACAACAGAGTTGGGTACAAATGTCCCACAAGTATTCAGAAAAGTAACTCTTTTTCACATCCGAACACTTTTTACCAGAGAGATTTTCTTTTCAAGCTAATATGCAAATGAGGCAGGGGGGAGCCTGCACGGGCAGATTTGACAATGACTTCAAACCAGCACTACAGACCTGTGACTGAGGCTCCAGTGAACCGCGCTGGCAGCAGACACACTCTTTTCACTATATTTTACCTACTACTTTGCAGTGTGTTTAAAAAGTGGATTTGCAGATCTGCCAGGCTGTCTCTGTTACTGGAATAATCTCTCTGGATCAACTTTGCTTGTTTCCACACCTTCTGCTGCCTTTCCTCCCCCAACCTTATACAGTAGCTGTATTTACATGATAAAAAGCAATATAATAACTTGAAATAATCTCTGCTTAGCTTTACTCTATTACAACCATTCCCAAGGAGTTAAGATCTGGAAAATTAATATCAAAAACTTCTTGTCAATTTAACAGTTTAGTCAGGTACATAAGTGGTGCAATTTCAAAAGATACATGTTAAACTCCTCTTAAAAATATCAAGTAAGACTTCTCTTCACAAAAGGACCCATATGAGCAATGCTGTGAATTTTAACAAATTTAACAGGTGAATTTTAGAAAATAGCAGGTGTTAAAAATATGAGCTAACTGAAACTGCCCTGGATGTCCTTGCACTAGTAGCAATAAGTTCAGTAAACCTACTGAACTATTTGAGATATATGGAATTAGACTTGCCACAATTAAAGTGAAATTAAAACAAGACAAGAAAACTCAGTGTCAAAAGCCTGCAACTCAGGCTTTTCAAATAAAGATCAGTAACAACAAATTGCAAAGCCTACACAGTAGTTCCAAAACTCTTCTTTGTTTAGCCAGTTGTATTTCAAAGGGGGTTTTTAACAAGTTCAAAAGTCAGTACGGCCACCCATTCTCTGCAACAATTTTCACGTTTCAGAGTATTTACTAAATTTAAGTCCAATACAAAATTACTAAACTGTTTTCAAAAATCTGAACTCCAGCATTCATGCTGAATAAGCAAAATTTGATGCTACCACAGCTATTTTACAACTTTTCTTGCTACAGGATACCCAAAGATGTTTGTAAAGAAAAGCAGCTCCAGGGAAAGGACGGAAAAGTTGTTTCACCTCAAGATCACGGGAATCAAGGGATTTAACATTTGCATATTTCATACAGATGATCTTACAAAAATCACCAGAATACACATCTTGAGAGCCAGACAGCCAGTAACCTGACATGCAAATAAAAGTCTAACTAGATTCTCATACTTAAAGGTAGAGGCTACCTGTAGAACCTCGTGGTTTAAATCCACAGATCCTAAGGGAGAAAACTCCCCTAAGTTTCTCCTGAAAGAACTGCAAAATGAACCCATTCCTTCAAGGTGTGTAAGACTCTCCAGTACATCAACATGAAAAGTCAGTCATAAGGCCCACAGAAGACACTGGGGTTTTGTGACTTCTTTAATTAGAGAGCACTGCCTGTCATCAGTCTACAGACCATAATAAAATACACCAGGAGGACTCCACCTTATACCAATCAGGTGTGGAAACCTAACTCAGAAAAAGAGAGCCAAAGCTGATGCTCTCTCTCACATTTCTGCAAATAAAAAACGTTTTCAGGTGCCCCCCTCCCAGCCACCCTGTAAGTCACCAAGTTCTGTAACAACTCTTCAAAAGACGTATGACAAATCTGTGCAAATGTTATCCCAACAAAACCTGCATTAATGAAAACACTGCTTGGCAGGTTTCTGTACTACCAAAGTTGGTACTTCACTCCCTTTTACATAGCTTGAAAGAAGAACCCCTCTGCTCTGAAAAGTGCAATGCAAGTACCATGACTCCAAACGCTGTGCAAAAACACTACAGGATGTTTCATTCTCCCCTTTACCTTTTTGCACTAGTAGATAGCTTAGCAGTAGTTTTGCTGGATAGTTTGGTGTTCTTCTTCTGCTGGGTGGCAGAGGGTTTTCGTTCTTCTTGCTCTTCAGGTTCAGGTGCAGGCGGATCCCTCTGATCGGCATCTGAACTACCACTGCTGGTACTTGGACTTTCATCGTCTGACCTCTGCCTATCACTGGACATCGTGGGGAACTTTTTTGGGGAAAGAAAAGAAAAAAGGCAGAGTTAACAGTACAACAGGAAGGACTCTCTCCTGTCACTCCCTAAGTTCCACTGATCTCTGCCTATCACCAGACATCATGGGGAACTTTTTTTTGGGAAGAAAAGAGGCAGAGTTCATATAACAGGCAGGACTCTCTCTTGCCATTCCCCAAGTTCCAGGGAACAATTTGAACAGGTGTTAACTCGCTTTTGGTGAGAAATTAATCAAAATATACTTCTTTGTCTCATCTCCAAGGGCCGCAGTTTGACAGCTACGAAGCAATATTTATGCTTCTGAAAATACAGATATTTCCAATTTTTAAACCCACTCGCATTTTTTTCATACTTTAAACAATATGCCAATTGTCGACTTTGTTCTAAGGAATGAGACAGATTTAGCAGGGTACTTAGGCAATGAACATTAATAACTTATGACACATTGTAAATAACAGACCTCACTGAAAATGTTTTTTAAAAAGTCACTAATACCCTGTAAATATTTACACTGGAGCAAAGCATTTTATTGGGTCCAAACGCCAGATCCCCCCTCTCCCCCTCTCTCCGAGAAAATACATTGCCAGTAACACTTGGGTTGATTTCAGACGGAAATGTACACTTGCTCTGTGCATTTAAAGGGCTGGCGAGAGTGGTGGTGGGGGGGGTCGGGGTTTGTTTTTCTGTTGGTGGTGGGATTTTTTTTTAGGAAGAGGACAAACCCCTCGATGCATTTAAAGCCACTGGGGCAGCAGCAGCCCCGGTTATTTACATGGCCAGCAGCGAGAACTGCATTTGGCCACCACAGAGCTGCCGGAGGGGGAAGAAGCATAATTCAAACTGCACCTTCTGCACAGCTCTCCCCGCCGCCGCTCCCCGCGCAGCTCCGCCAGGCAGACCGACATTTTTCCGCCGATCGG